>VYZM01022914.1:211846-278652 GCA_013398915.1 Dromas ardeola
TGCCGGGGCGGGGGGGGTCCCGCTCCCGGGGGGGGCGCGTTCCGCACCCGGGGTGTGCTCCGCTCCCGGGGAGTGCCCCGCTCCCGGGGTCCTGCCCTCCGCCGCTCGGGACGGGACAAACTTTCTTGCTGCCGGTGCGCGGGGCGCTCCCCGAGAGAAAGCGTTATCCCAGAGGAGTTGCCCGGCTCAGCGCGGCCGTTCCCACCGGCGAACCCCCGCTGGGTCCTCCCGCAGCACCTGCGGATTTGCAAAGGATTTTAAAACTGGCCTGAAAACGTCAAAATTGCGGTCTGGCGCCCAGGGCACCCCCCGGCAGCTCCCCGTTCAAAGCCAAGTTCAACCCCAAGTTCTGCAGAGGTGCAACACCACCCCCCGCACACCCAGAACAGCCCCACGTTCGGGTGAAACGGCTTTTAAGACACTGTGTATAGTTTTGTTTTGTTTTTTTTTTAATAAAAGGAGCTCAAAACCACCTAACAGTTAAGTAAACAAATGGAATTTATTCCTGTAATAATCATGGTCTGGAGAAGAAGAAAGGAAAGGGACAAAACAGTAACTATTTAATATTTTGTTTAAAATTAACATATAATTCATAACAAAATTATTTTCCCACTTTTCGTAATGACCCTTTGATTCTAACCAGCGGGAGCCTGATCCGCTAGCGCAGGTTAAGGCTCACCTGCCCGCCCTCCTCGCTGACAGGAGCGTCCCGCAGGTGACAGAAAGCAAATATTGCTGCCTGAAAGATGAAGATTGTTTAGGAATTCAGCATAAGCTTTAATTCAGAAATGTAGCACGTTTTCAACGATCTGATTCAGTGGAAAAAGTTCTCCCTCTGTGCTCAATGGCAGCTTTCCTTATCACCACTTTAATCCTATTTAGGCATCTTTTCTGCAATTTACTTTTCTTCTTAATAAATTAAGATTAGCATCTATTCTAATGACCGAATGGAGTTTGTGTGGCCTTACCTCATAGTAACGAACCTCCTCACGCAAGCACGCATCACAGCCATTTAGCTAAATTACGCACACGGAGCGATAGATAAAATTCAGGCCAAAAGAGAACTTCCACCGAGCCCGGCGTTCTCACCACGTGCATTCTGACAAATCCTTCCTCTGGCAGATCCCATCTGTCATGGCCCCTTCCCTGCACTGTCACTCCGAACGGGAATTCTATCTTGCAAAGATATATATATTGCCTATATTAGTGAGAGGAAAAGTGTTTTCAAAGGCACACACGAAATACTCACATTCAGTTACAACTGCAATGTATTTCTTTTTCTACACCTATGAGTCGGCCAAAGAAAGCCCGGACTCACCCTAGGGAGAGCCTTTTGTCCTCCTCCGGTTCATTTAGGGGAATCAAAGCGGCACAAAGGTGGTGTAGAAGCCCCAAACTGGAAAGGGGCACAGCCAAACTAGAAATGGCTTGCTGCAGCCTGGCAATCCTGAATGGGGAGAGCACCTTGGACCGTACTTGCCACCCTTTCCTTTGGCAACCGGTCTTATAAACAGGGAACACGATCTGACGCTTGTAAATATGTCAAGCAGCAGGCACTAACCAACAAAGGCTAAAAAACACATCCTTCCGCATTAAAATAACAGCTCTTTGTAAATACACTGCAGCATCAGTTACCCATTTAGTGATAGGATGATCACTAAATGATGCCTAGGGTTCAACAAACACTTTTATGATGTATTCACTCTATTGCTGGAATAAAAGAACATCCCTTATCATGAAAAAAATTATTTTCTGATTATAGAAATATTTTGAAACGGAGAATCACATTATTACTTATCCCAGAGAAAGCTAACAGTCCTGTGCAGAACGAGACGCTGCAGAATTCATGTTTCTTCCATATGCTGCTTACCCTCCAAATGGTATTTCCAGTTGTCAGCATTCCTCTTCTGGATCTTCCAAGTAGAGATGACTTATTATGCTTGATTTTCTCATTAAAATGTGGGGTCTAACACATGGTTCAGATCCATTTTCATGGGGAGAAATGTTAATATACTCACACTGCGCTGCGTTGGCCATTTTTCAGGATTCTTACGAATGTTAACTACTCTTTCAATTAAAAATCTTTTCGGATAATTAATTTACACATAATGGGTCAATGTTCTGAAGTTGAAGAGTTGCTGCCTGCATTTGTGAAAGGCTACCGGTCAAACATTTTGACCACACCCCTGCACTGTGGAGTTCATTTTGGTTTTAAGGTTAAAGAAGATGGCATCTCTTTAAGTAGTTTCCCAGTTACTTGACTTTATATACAACGTTCAGTGATCGTAGACAAGAGGAATGATTACAGTCTCACCATTCACTTCGCAGTACCAAACCAGGAAAGTTCCCCTTTTGTCTTCTGGCAATAGTGTTACTCAAAGCAGAAATTGTTGCACTTACAGATATCATATACAAGCACAAGTGACACTTGCTCATGCCTAATTACCCTAGATGGTATGTGGCGGAACATGCTTCCCAGCTCAGGGTATTTAAGTTTTATTCCCTGTTTCCTTTTACTTCTTTTTAAAATTTCATCAGTGAACATGAACATTGGGTTTCCTACTTTAATGAAATAATCGTTTTCCCGTAGGAGCAAGACAGAGGAACTTCTTCATTAATTCCCCCAATATATTAACTTGCAAGCTGCAATTCCAAAACTCGGACGCAGAAAGGAGTTTCCAGGCTCCTGGAGGTCACACTTAGCCTTCACCCTAGAGAGCTGATAGGTGCTCCGGGAAGGAGCCAGCTACCTACCCTTACAAAATCAGTGCAAATAGGGACAGGCAAGCTTATTTTATCCTAGAACAACTTACCCAGAGCTCACAGTAACAATCAAACCTGTTCTGCCAGGAGGATGGCTCAGCAGTTCCGTAGACTTTGTTTTCACCAGCAGGTGTTGCTTATGCTTCAAACTAAACATGGAGGAAGAAACAAAAATGTCAGGAGGCTAAAGCAAAGCTAGAACGTCAAGCAGTCGCATGGGTTTATTTTGTCTTAAATTACAACCACTTTGCTGTACTTTCAAGTACCTCCGATTTACGAAAAGACTATTTACTTGAGGAGAACTCTATTCTCCTCAAGAGAACTTGACTCTTGAAGAGAAAAGAGACTATTTACTTGAGCACTAGATTCAGGCAGGGCTCTCCCAGCTCTCGGTATGGAGAGTTTGGGCCTTCTTAAACCGGGAGCAGAACTGGAGTCCAGCCAAGTTTTGCCAGTGTCAAAAGGCAGCAGTGTTTGACGTTTCACGTCAAAGACAACTCATCTCTAGGTAAAACATATTTTTCCACATATTTGAGTTAGACGCTGTGGTTATTCACTAGCACAAATCCCAGCTTTTGCAGTATAAGTAATGATTGTCTCGTGTCTAATTTAATCAAGTGTCATTTTTACTGTTCTCTAAATTGTCCTCTCCAGTTGCCTACAATACCCAGTAATGGAAACAATAGGGTGAGGGAGAATGATATGAGACCCACATTATGAATATAATACAAGCAAATGGTCTTCGAATATACTATTCTGTATATCAAAAAGCAACAAAGAAAATAATTTTGTTTCCCCCCCGCTCTTGAGTTGCTCTTAAATGTATTCTACTCAAGCTAGTCATTTCATTGACAACTACTGAAACTTGAAGAATTTTAGAAGTTCTTTGTCCATGATTTATGTAGTTTGTTATTCAATGTTCTTGTAACATAGTGCCGATGAACAGCCTATTTTCAGGTATGTTTCCAGTGGTCTCATTGTCTACATTTTATGAAGTTGCATTCATTTCTTAAGTGATTTTTAATTCATCCAGTAATTACATTTTTTTGTTTAAGTAAGTGTTTCTAAATAAGAACTCGTAATGATTTTGGTTTAATACCAAAAGCCTCTGCTTCCACAAATTGAAGACGTAAGAAGAAAAAAAATCCAAACCAAACAAACAAGCTCACTGGCATCAACAAACTAACAGCATCTAATTTTAACATAAAAAAAAATAAAAAAAAATTTCACACATTAAATCCATGGTAAATAGATATTTTAAAACAAACAAAAAAAAAAAGGAAAAAAAACCCACCCCAAACCACTGATAGTCTACAGATTGCCTGTAAACTAACATTGCCCTGACCCCCATGCAGGACCCTGCACTTGGCCTGGTTGAACTTCATGAGGTTCACACAGTCCCACCTCTCCAGCCTCTCCAGGTCCCTCTGGATGGCATCCCTTCCCTCCAGCGTGTCACCGCGCCACACAGCTTGGTGTCATCGGCAAACTTGCTGAGGGTGCACTCGATCCCACTGTCCATGTTGCCAACAAAGATGTTAAACAGCACCGGTCCCAGCACTGACCCCTGAGGAATGCCACACGTCAATGGTTGCCACTTGGACATCGAGCTGTCGACCACAAATCTCTGAGTGCGGCCATCCTGACAGTTTCTTGTCCACCGAGCGGTCCATCCCTCAAATCCATGTCTCTCCAATTTAGAGACAAGGATGTCATGTGGGACAGTGTCAAATACTTTGCACAAGCCCAGGCAGATGATGTCAGTTGCTCTTCCCTTACCCACCAACCTTGTAACCCTGTTGTAGGCGGCCACCAAATTTGTCAGGCACAATTTGCCTTGAGTGAAGCCATGTTGGTTGTCACTTATCACTTCCTTAGCAGAGCTTCCAGGAGGATCTGCTCCACGATCTTGCGAAGCACAGAGGTGAGACTGACTGGCCTGTAGTTCCCTGGGTCTTCCTTTTTTATCCCTTTTAAAAAGGGGTGCTATGNTTGGTTGTCACTTATCCCTTCCTTAGCAGAGCTTCCAGGAGGATCTGCTCCACGATCTTGCGAAGCACAGAGGTGAGACTGACTGGCCTGTAGTTCCCTGGGTCTTCCTTTTTTATCCCTTTTAAAAAGGGGTGCTATGTTTCTCCTTTTCCAGCCAGTGGGAACTTCACCAGACTGCCATCACTTCTCAAATACGATGGCTAGTGGCTTAGCAACTTCATTTGCCAGTTCCCTCAGTATCCACAGATGCATCTCATCAGGTCCCATGGACTTGTGCACCTTCAGGTTCCTCAGATGGTCTAGAACCTGGTCTTCTCCTCCAGTGGGCCGTTCTTCATTCTCCCAGTCCCTGTCTTTTCCTTCTGCAACTTGGGCGGTGCGGCTGGAGTCCTTGCTGGTGAAGGCTGAGGCAAAAAAGTCACCGAGTACCTCAGCCTTCTCCATATCCCAGGTAACCAGGTCTCCCATTTCCTTCCAGTGGGGGCCCACATTTTCCCTAGTCCTTTTTATCACTGACTTACCTGCAGAAGGTTTTCTTGTTGCCCTTGACGTCCCTGGCCAGATTTAATTCTATCTGGGCTTTAGTTTGCCTAACCTGATCCCTGGCTGCTTTGTACAGTTTCTCTGTATTCCTCCCAGGCTACCTGTCCTGGCTTCCACCCTCTGTAGGCTTCCTTTTTGTGTTTGAGTTTCTCCAGGAACTCCTTGTGCAGCCATGTAGGCCTCCCGGCGTTTTTGTCTGACTTCCTCTTTGTCGTTATGCATCTCTCCTGAGCTTGGAGGAGGTGATCCCTGAATATTAGCCAGCTTTCTTGGGCCCCTCTTCCCTCCAGGGCTTTATCCCACCGCACTCTACCAAGCAGATCCCTGAAAAGGCCAAAGTCTGCGCTCCTGAAGTGCAGGGTGGTGAGCTTGCTGTGCAGCCTCCTCGCTGCCCTCAGGATCTTGAACTCCACCACTTCATAGTCGTTGCAGCCAAGGCTGCCCTTGAGCTCCACATTCCCCACCAGCCCCTCCTTGTCGGTGAGAATAAGGTCCAGCATGGCACCTCTCCTCCTTGGTTCCCCTGTCACCTGGAGAAGGAAGTTATCATCGACACATTGCAGGAACCTCCTGGGTTGCTTATGCCCTGTTGTGCTGTCCCTCCAACAGATATCAGGGTGGTTGAAGTCCCCCATGAGGACCAGGGCTTGTGAACACGAGGCTGCTTCTATCTGTCTATAGAGGGCCTCCTCCGCTCGCTCTTCCTGGTCAGGTGGCCTGTAGCAGACCCCCACTGCAATGTCACCTGTCCCTGACTTCCCTTTAACCCTGACCCATTGTTTGTAGAGAAGTTTAAAGGCCATAGGTTAAGTCCTGCTAGCGATTAGACTGTGGTCTTTGCGTTAGCCATCCTTGCTCACCATCATTACCAATACATACTGCAAGATAGATCCATGCTTACAACCATCCCTAACTATAGAAAAGTGCTATAGAAACTAAGTATATTTTTAATCAAAATTAATAACATGTATTTTATAGTGCACAAAAGCAAGTCAAACACATCCCATACGACCCCAGCCCTTCCCAGCTGATGCCATCTGAGATTTTTATAGTGCTCCCATTCACCAGCGTTTAAGCTTTATCCTTTGACAACCAACAGCAGCACGGACAGTCTGCTGGGACTCCACGGAGTTTCTGTTTCTTTCCCTTTCCCAGGATGAAGAAAAGACCAAATGTAGGCTACTGCCAGATGTGACACTAGACCTCCCAGTAGCTATACTGCAGGGACTCTGCCAATGCCTTTCACAAATAAATAGTTTCAGTCCACTAAATGTGCCGATGTCACTGGGACTACTCACATGAACACGATTCTCACAAGGCACAACTTCTTCAGGGTCAGGATTGTGAGGATTCAGAAAAGCACACACATGGCAGAGGTCGGTGTTACAACGTACATCTTGAGAGTTATACGCATGAAAATTCCCTGAAAATTATTTTATTTGCTCATATGAACACTATACTAACAGTACCTATTAAGGAGCAGTTTGAGGAAAGATAAATGACCTGGAAAGCCAATTTTGGGAAGTTTTTCACACCTACAAGATAATGTTGAAAGAAATCTGCAAACTGCCGTAGAGAACTTCAATTAACTGAGGGTCACATCATTAGGAAAGTGAAAAGAGAAAAAGTTCAAGTTACTAGGTGAGTCATAACGACAAGAATGAGACATTTAAGCTTACTTTGGTGAATCCGACGTAAAGCTGTACAAGGAGTTAAAAGAAAGCGCTCCTGTATTTTTATCAAAAACCAGACAAATTATCTTAGTAGCTCCTTGTTCTCTGGATTGTAAAAGATAGAAGAGAGGCAGGAAAGGAAGCCGTGGCAGGCAAGAGGGGCCTAGACAAGGTCTTTTACTGTCTAGAGAGAGAAAAGGTCATCTCTTACTGCTGTGGATGAAGTAGCAGCAGGAGCTGAGGGAGAGCAGTGAAGAGTGGTATGAACAGAGGAATGAACGGTGAAAGGAAGGCAGGCGTCAAAGGTGCCTGACTAGTTATAAAGAGCAATACTAGTAGCGTGGTGCCTTTACTAGTGATGGAACTGTGAGGGAGTCAGGAAAAAAGGATGGCTAAATTTGGCCGCGTGAAGTTTAAATTGGCAGCAACCGATTCAAGAAAAGACAAGAAAAGTCTCTGGAAATGTGGCTGTGGTTGGAAGGATAGAAACAGTTCAGGAGCAGAGAAGATAGATTGATTTCTTTCCCACATCATGGTGATATTTAGATGACATTTCAGGTATAACTGGTAAGGATGAAGCAAATAGCAAAATGCAAACCGTTACTTTCAAGAAAATGTAATGCTAAAAATAAAAGCTGTTGAAAACAGTAATAGATAAGATTAAAAAATAAAGCTTTAGGCAGTCCCATATATGATGTCCCATTTGACAGTCAAAACGCTATTGCTGCGGTAGCAAGTCTTCACTTGTGTTTTTTTTGAAGAACAAGAATGCTCTGCGTGTCACAGGGGCCTTTGAGAACTTAAGGTGTAAGCGGTGTAAGCAGCAGTACAGAGCGAACTGGCCAGCGAGATCTCGCAAAGGCAACTACCAAAGGCAGACAAAGGAAGGTGTTTATTTTTAGTTGGAGGTAAGGAGGAGTTTTGTGCATCAGCATGCCCTCTTGGTTTCTGCGAGACGTGATTGTAAATTCTCATTTAAATACTCTGTAGAACCAAAGCAAACGACCTCTGTGGAAAACCAGAAAGAAGCAAATGGCAATTGAAACTATTCAGGAATAAAAGGGGAGCATGATTTAGGCTGAGCAAAATGGCAAGTATTTTTTAATTGTAAATTATTTTTGCACTCTAAAGAGGAAAGAATTGTGATGTTGGCTAGATACCTTGCATTATGAATAAACATACCCGAGTTTCTAAAGGATTTAATAATCTAACATGAAGCGCCTACTAGCCCTCTAGGCAGAGGATGGGCCTGTTGGGTCATGGTTTCATACCATCAAAGAGATAGATTTCATCTTTCAGATGTTGTTGTGCTCGCTTGGTAAGAATGCAGCTTATTAAAAGGTGTTAAATAAGATACAGGATAAAAATACTACAAGAGAAAAAAAATTCAAAGATTTAAGGCTAAAAGGCAAAGTAAATATGGAAATAACATTTGGCAAACACATTCTGAGAACAGAACTCCAAGTTGAGTTATTGGAATAGATTATAGGGTAACTCCGGATGGGTGATGGAGCTCGATGTGCGATGACCTTGGAAGCAGCCAGTCAGGCAACACCCCCCGCTGCACATGTGGAATGTGCAGCTTTTGGCATGGCAGCTCAAATATTAAAATTGGCCCATAAATCTGAGTACAGTTTTCAGTGCTTAAGAATCTTATTTTATCTGGATTAAAGTCCTCTTCCCTTTTGGCAATAGAAGGTGTTTATGGCTGTAAAAACAAGAATTGCAAAATATTGCCCTGAAATATATATGGACTGCTCCTGCCAAGCTTACACGGTTTACTTTGCAGCTTAAAATTAAAACAGAAAAAAATTTCGGCCAGGGACAGTATGACCTTTCTAGACACAGTGTAGTAAAAAGTATGGGTAAATGCCAAATTAAGTATATCACTCTCAGAAATTTTTTTTCATTCTAAAAATCCTTTTGCTTTACTGCAGTGGGAAAAGATAAGATTAAGTTTTTGTTGTAAGCCCTAAGAAATCTTTGGGTTTTTTTAAGTCATGCTCAAGTTGTGTTACAAAAAAGTTGAATAAAAACTATGGCTTATGGTCTGTGATCACTGACCACGTTGGAGCCTGGAGTAATGGCTCGCTCTTTATTTGTCTCCTGTTAACTTCCAGCTCTCCCCCGTTCAAATATTCACTCTTTCTTTTTCTAGAGTTATTGTTCCTCTTGTTGCAAATTGTGTCATTTCCAAGCTGTATTTTTAAGTTCATCTAATGGATACCACAATCCTTCTGCAAAGTGAACCAGTAGAAGAAACTAAAAAAAAAAACAAAAACAAAACAAACAAAAAAAAAAAACAAAAACAAAAAAAAAAAAAAAAAAAAAAAAAAAAAAAAAAAAAAAACAAAAAAAAAAACAAAAAACAAACCAACAAAATCCCCAATAGATTTTAATTTAAAATGTTATTTTACCATTATGATCCAAAAACAGGAGCTGATAACTCAGTTACAGGTTATTCTGCTTTTATAGTGATGACATGGAATTATACTGGGGGCCTGATCCTGCAGTTATAAGTGAATAAAAGCTCTGTGAGAGTTGACTGCAACACATCCTTGTAATTGTTTGGCTTTTTTGATTGTACTCTTGTGTAAACGCTTTCACACACTCATGGATGAAAAAAAGAAACAGGTTCCTTTAGAGGACAGAATAACAGAGCATCCACGCTATCAAAGCCTTGGCTCGAGCATTTCTTTATGGATACATGGGAGCAGCTACCACAATCTGAAAAAGTATGATAAACTCTTTCTAGACCACAGCTCTAGACCTTCAGGCCTTCGGTAACCAGTGTGCAGAGACTTTATAAGTAAGGAATAATCTTTAATATTTCATTGCACAGATACCATGTGTGCAACGAAATATATTCATGTTCAAGTCCTTACAGGCACTATTAAATTTGAATTGTCAGTTCTTCCTCTCCTCTTTCCTCTAGATTTATTTTTCTTACCATCAACAGCGTATCTAATTGTAGGACCCCCCACATTTTGTACTTCCAGATTTCTGAGGCTAGAAAGTTATGTTGCAAAACGGATACGAGAACAAAACATTAAACAACTTTTTGGATCTGAAGAGGGTGTGCAGCTGTCCCTGCTGTATCCTGAACAAAACAAGCAGCCAGTGACCATTTATGAGATAAACAGAAATCAGTCTGAAGTAGGTGCCATTGGCATGGACTTCACCATTCAAAGAGAAATTAAGGTTCAGACTCATATCCCTGAAAATAACTCATCTGAAAATAGTCAGTGACAGGTGTACTGACGAAAATGCACTATGTCCATGCATTTCACTCTGGGCAGGCACGCACATTTTCAGTACTTGTAATATTTTCTCTTTTATTCACAGTTCATGCCTGTTCTCTCTCCTGTCTTTCTTCCCCCCGCATCCCATTCCAAACTGGGAATCTGAACAACTAGTGAGGACCCACTGGACGCTGATCAGTAATAATGAGATCGAATAAGAAATGTTCCGGTTTACATTCTGTTACCGCTCTGACCTCATTAAGGCCCTTTTGTTCTGGAACCTCCATATCAGGACTTCCCTTTGGCCACAAAGCTGTCAGCTTCACTTACAGCTCAGTTAGAAGAAATGTAATTCAAAGCAAATAGTGAGCTATAGCTAAATTCTGCCTTTAAAAGCTACATAAACTGAATTTTTATAGAAAACAAAGCACACGAAATGTGAAGCTTGCTCTGTGAAAGGTCCAACCATTAAAATAATTTACTGGATATCTTTGATGTTCATTTTCTTCGGTTGCAAGCATTCAGTGATCCATCAACTGCAGATAAATGTTGTGCTGAAAGCTTTTGCTGAAATTATAAGAAGGAATAAAAGAATTAGAGACATAAGACTTCCATAGATGCCCTGCGTTGACATCCCTGTTTCCAAGCCCTATGAAGTGAAACAACTCATTTCTCTGAGATTTTAAGGTTTCACAAGCCCCAGTTTAAAAAGGAATTATGGAGCAAATCCTATTTCTTTTACTACCACGCCTACTACCCCAAAATTTAAAATATTAGCCTTATAAGAATTTATACTCATAGATAATAAAATACTTCAACTGCTTTTAATTTAACCAGCTGCTTTCTTGATTACTCAAGAAACCAGCCATGGCTTGAAATGTTTGTTCAAAGGGAACCTATCTTTCAGACTGCTGGGCAAGCTTAGAGATATCTGTTCATCCTTCTGGTTTTCTGCAGCCCAGAGAATATCGCTTTTTTGGATTTTTCTGACACTCATTGCAGGAAGAAACTGAAATGGCTGTCTTTGCTTGACAAATAATGGAATGAATTACACAGTGATATTTATTGGTTTTCTATGTGGAGACCGAGGTCTCTTGGCCTCACGTAAGACATGCAACATAACTAATAGCTACGTATTCACTCAGCTCAGAATTTTTGCTGAAAATCTTTTGACTGAGATTTTATGCAGAAGAGCAGTTAAAAATCTGAATGGATTTGCAAAGCCAGATGGAAAGAGTGGCAATGACCCGGTCGCAATAGGAGCACGCTTTCTGGCCAGAACAAGTAGCCGTCCTTGCCTTCTCGTGGTTTACCTTCCACTGCCCACTTCGACTACGAGGCAGCAGTTCATATTAGCCACTGCATTTTCTGGAGCCGCCGCTGATCCTGTTTTAGTCTAATCAGGGATGACCTTCAGCTTTCTGGCACATGGACCTAACTTGGGCAAAGATCAACTCTGCTCGTTTAAACAAACCCTTCTACTCATATTAGGAAACAAGTAGTGTTTGTACTTGCTGATTATTGCACATTTGTTAAGGCTTTATGGATATAAACTTCTTCTGAAATGTAGGGTTTTTTTCAGTTAGAAGTATAGTGAGTGTTGCAAGCAGATTTTTCTAGATGATTGACAAAGCTACAAGTCGCGGCACACTGCAGTGTCTAAATTCTGTTCCAGAGCTCCAAGCTAATACAGTATTTGACAAAACACAGTTGGTGTTCCAAATCCGTCTTTGGAAGAAATATTTTTGTGCAAAATCTAAGCTAAAATCATAGCTGTATAGTTTGATCAAATGAGAAACTTAGGTGCAAGAATCTCTATTTTAGTCTCTTAACATTGAGCCAGTATGACGGACTGTACGAATGCACAGAAATCACTATTTTGTTGTTTTTTATCATTGTAAATACACTAAATCTTCACTAAGATTCAGCAGGATGCAGACCCAGGAGTTGTGGGCTGAGAACGTCCCCAGTCTACAGTTTGGCCTTGTAATTATTTGCAACCGAGGAGTCAGGCTCACCACTCACATATAGGTGTGCTACCTGCCAAAAGGGGAGCCTCCCCACCCCGGTTCTCAGCGTGCAATATTATGATCACGTATTAGAACATAAAAAACTTTGAAGATGTCGAAACTGAAGAAAGGGATTGGGAGCATGAGAGCTGGACAACATTTCTAGCATGATCCGCAGTTCACTTTGTGGTTTTAGGTGAGCCAATTGGCTTCTGGGTGACTGTAATACAGGTCAAATATTTTAGGTAATACTCAGATTTTAAATGAAGGATCATGTTATCATCATAAAAAGTTACTCTAGAATACTGTATTTGAAGTAATGATATCCTGTAAGCACTCAATCATGCATTCAGGAGGTTATCAAAGTCAATAGAGTTCCCTTAAATCCAGTTTTCAAATATAATATGAGCTATGGTGCTTTAACCTGTACACAAACTTTGTATCTGAACAGGTAGAAAATCACTTTTTGGTGTTATATGTCTCTATCAACTGCAAAACTTCGGAGGTACATTCCATAAGGATTCTGATGTTCCACCTCACTTAAAGAGAACTTTCAATAAATTACGTGTAACATCACTGCAGAGTTCTAATGCTCTATTTAAACAAAGCACAGCAGCCCCCGTCAGAAGTATTGTATGGACCAAACCTCGTCGTTGGTCAGCACCATTCCTTCAGATCAGTTTCTGGGAGCAGTGGTCAGTGAGCTGGGCAGCACAGACATAACTCCTCATCCGTGCTATCCAGACCGTTCCTGTGTCGTGCAATTACTTCTCCTCGGAGATGGCTGCCAAATTCTTCCCAGTGGACATATGGGCTCAGCAGGTAGGAACAGGCCGAAAGCGCTTTTCTTGCACTGACGTCAGTGGGGGAAGTATGACTGAATTCAGCGCCCATGAAAATTAAGTATCACCTGACTACTGCCTTTATTTTCAAGAGAACAGTAGCTTGGCCTAGTTATTTCTACAGCTCCTTGAGAAATCTTCTCACTTTTTATTCCAAATAGAAAGTGTCTTTACAGTTAATTAGAAGATAATACCAGTCAGCTTCTGCTAATTATTTGTATTTTTGCTTAACGCTTATAAATCTACTTGTTCAGGTATTATTACAAGCTAATATTTGTCTTGTAAGATGCATTAGTCATTACAATTAGCAAGTAGAAATAGATTAGTCATGCGCAAACAATCTCATAAATGAAGTATTTATGCCCCCTTTGGGGATGGAAAGGAAGGTAATTTGAGCCCTTTATGATTATCAAGGGAAACCTGACTTGTCTCTTCTATTCACATCATTGTTTCAGGGTTTCTTTTTGGGCAAACTAACTGGATGTGGGCTTCCTTTAAAGTCCAGTAGCACCGCGAGAAGCTGTGCTAGGGATTTCATGAAAACCATCAGGTGTTACCTGTTCCTAAGGCTAGTCTGCATTGCTCAAATAAGGGTGACTTTTTTCTTTCTAAAATCTTTTCAGTTAATATATCTGCTTTTCCTGTGGCTGGAAGAAACCTCCCTTTCACATGTATGAATTTAGTTTTGTCTGAGCAGTGAACGAGAACATTTATCCACAGACTTAGGGCTTCTCTGACCCTTCACCGAGAACGGGAGACTGAAGATAACAACACTGGATTGAAGATCGGGATGTCACCATAATCTGTGTGACTGTGTCGCCGGTGGCGTGCAGCACATCAAGCAGCTCCCTGCAAGACTACACTCAAAGCACATCCAAGCTGTGATCACCAACTTCCAGATGCATCTTCCAAGGAAGAGGTTATGCAACGAGCTCATCAAAAATGTTGGTCCTCAAGTTTGCTTAGAGGAACCACAAAAGCAAAGGGTCTGTAGAAGTCCGTGATGAGGCAGCCTACTGCTTCTTATTCCATCTTCCAGTGGCTTTTCTTTATGTTGCTTCTACATAAAATTTCTTCCTGTTCCTTTCCAATTTGGTGAGCCACTCAAAAAAAAAAAATCACTCTTTGCGTGTATATGTGTATAAAATCTCCTAAAAAGTAACTTTTAAAATAATTAGACTAAGCCAATACATAAGGCCATTTTAAAATTAAAACCCCAAGTCATTTCACATAAGCAAATTTAACAACTGCATTAGTGTAATACATTCTTCACTGCTTACGTGCACGGAGCACAGGTAAGTGCACTGTTACTGACTGGAGCAAGTCGCTCCATCCACTCCCACCCATGCTTTCTTTTTTCTCTTTGCTATCCTTCATTTGCTCTAATCTTTGCAGTGAAAAACCAAACAACTCACAGCTCCTCTTCAAGGAAACATTTTCTCCAGCTAAAGCAGTTGTCAAGCCTGCTGAAGGAAGCTGGGGAAAAAGGAGTATTTGTTGCTGTGTTTAGCATCATTACAGAAATAGGTCACATATTGTGTCTGAAAGAAATGGATCACCAGCATACAGCCCCCCACAACTCATCCTGGTCTCCTCCCTCCACCCCCGTACACAGTGCTTGAAGCATTCCAATATCCTTGCCAAATTCCCTCACAAATACTTTAATTCTTTACGTGCATGTCTCATTCCATCTGTTCCACATGCTCTTTATGCCATTTACATTCATTGGCAGAGCCTGTGAGATGACACCACACATTATAAATTTGCCGTGTTTTAAAGCAGCTTAGGTATAGCAGCAGGGAAACGCGGAGTAGCTCAAGGTCTGTGGTTTTCTCCTGGAGACCTGGGTTAATTCAGCTCCAGGGCAAACAGCACGGGAGCGTCACCAGCAGGTTTGCAGATCTGTAAGGCTGTGGCTGCGAAACACGACATTCTGCCTTCGGGTTCAGGGGGAAAAAAAGATTATGCTCTGCGGGATTTATGAAGTGACTGCATGTATAAGAGACTTTGTGCCCAAATAAACAGCAAAGAAAAGGCACATGTGATGTAAAGGAGGAATAAAGGAAAGTAGTGCTCGATGGGAAAGGTGGTGGTAGGCATGTGCACTTGGGAAGCCAATGCTCTCAGGCAATGCTATCTGCCTGATCCTCCACAGCAGCACACCACAAAAACAGGCCCACAGACTGCGAGTCTTTGGGCTTTGCCTTTGGGAAATCTGCCGTTGGGTTTGGGGTTTTGCACTGTGGTCATCCCAGCCCTCAACCAGCTGTAAGTCTGTCTCTGACTACGTAGAGGGGCCATTGCAAATGTCTGCTGCACAGAGATTTAAGAGTAGTTTACAGGATAAGAACAGGGGAAAAAAACCAACTCTTCGGGTTTCAATACAGCGACATTTGTACAACCAAAACAGAGATCAGCTGTGTGTTTGGCCACATGCCTTTAACTCCTTGAACAAATTATATGAAAGCCTTAAGCCATGAAATTCCAATTACGTTCTAAGTGCTGGACATAAACCCTTTTCTTTCACCTCCATAAGAGCACCCCAGACAAAAGCAACATGCACTTAAAGGACACATACAAGTCCAACAGAGATTCAATTAAAACGCACCACAAAACCTGAAGCTTGGGCACAGCCTGCCCCGTGGAAGACGAACGCAGTCGCCCTGCAAGGCAGGGTACCATTGTATCCTATTACCAGGAGTAAGGTACCCTGGCAGTTACAGCAGCACGGCCGAGTGCTAGAAATCAATGTTAGAAGTATCCATTTCTCAGACCATTATGCAATATAATTACTTTGCTACTACTATTAAGATGTTGTGAAAATTCATACTATATTTCATCAGAGGTCAGTCAACAGTTCCAACCTTCTCTCTTCCCAAAGTGAGACAGCACGGCTTGCTTACCTGGCAAGACGGATTTCTCAATCTTTACCTCCCCATTTTTTCACATTCCTTTCCTCATCTAATTTTTCCTGTTTAGCTTGTGTGCTCTACCCAATACCCTCTTATCTTCTACCCCATCTCTCTCTTTCTTCCCTGTCTGCTATTACTACATTGTCTTTCATGTTTTCCCGCTCCCCTTCGTTGCCAAGCTATAGTTTTCGACCGCTGTGAAAATGTTTGATTCATACAGTTCATTGTTTCTCCTGCAAAGGAATCATCGTCTAAAATAACCTGCATGTGCTTGAGCAAAAGCAGGAAAGACTGCCATTCCCTGCTCGCTCTCACAGTTTGAAGCCTTGTAGGCTATTGCATAGCAAATGAGAAATAGGAAAGATAAACAACTGCCACTGCCTTGAATGGGAAGGAAACTTGAGATAGTCTTTGCAGCATGGCATTGGATTTTTGATCCAGACTTTTTCATGCTCAGGAAAAATAAGAGCTAGATTCTCCATTATCCAAACACTCTGTCCTTTATACATGCGTCAAGTCAACCTAGAATAATACGTCTTTGATTCCTGACCGCTTCACACCTTCCTGTTAAAAGGCAGAGAAGGATCAGGAGCTTGAGGTGATGGCATGAATTCAACATCATATTTAGTTGGTCTGGTCTAAACCTGAGAGCTATCAGAGGTGTTAATCTCACAGGAAAAGAATTGAGGGAGAGACCTACAATGGATTTAGGCTGATCCATCATGCGGTCTAACGGAAGGCACTGTTCCCCCAGAATGGTGTTCAGCACATACATTCGTGAAGAAAGTTTGGTTCCTCAGCAAGACGGTCAGAGAAGACAACGCGCTGCTCCTACCCTCGCCCGTGGAAAACACTGAAGTGAGGGATATCTATGAAGCCTCTTCCTTCAGCAAGGCTGGACACTTTTGGGTCTCAGCTACAAACTGCTGACCTTCGAGGCCACCTTTGCTCACCTCCGACAGAACTGGATCCCCAGCCAAGAACATTCTCCTCAAGTTTAGGTACCTAAGGTCATCCTTTTAGAAGATGTTCTCTTAAAATGCTGAGGTAATGTCCCCTTTTAATCCAGTAACAAGGAAGTGGGAGACACCTGCCTAAGGACGCTCAAACCCACATCTCCCATGAAAATGACCTGATTACTAAATTACAGGGTATTCTAGGTGGAGTGTTCTCCACCCATCCTTTGATGATAGTCCACTGTGTAGCAGTGAAAGATAGACTGGGCAAAAGAGAAGGAGAATTATTAAAGCCAAATGATTAAGGTACAGACTTATTTTGCCTTGTTTTACCACTTACTGCTTTACCTGACAACATCACTTTGCAAAAGCGTGCTCTTAGGTCCACAGAACCACTCAAACTTCAGTGAATTTGCTCATCTCATTAATCTCACTTACCTACAAGTTAATTTCCCTTCTAACTTTGTTATTTCACCTTTTAGATTTTCTTCTCTTTTTTAGGTGCCTATTGCCTTTACTAATTACTGCATTATCTTTACATTTGAACATTTGGTCCTTAGCATGTGCTGCTTGCATAATGGTGGAGAGAAAGAAATCATGTCGTCAGTTCGTTTAGTGTACCCTTGGGGGGAAGAAAACCAGGAGGATGGGATACAATAAATGATCAAACTCAGTAAAACCATCCAGGTAAGTACCTCCTACCAGCTCCATTTCAGCCAATTTAAGCTATTCTACATTACAAGAGATTCATTCATTTTACATTTTGCCTTCTTTCCAGGCAGATTTGAAATTTTCATCATAAAGTATTACAGAACCATGTGTTAGACACGGTATGTATAATTTATGGTTTCTTATACTATTTTTGTGACCTTGTATTTGGGAGTCAGTACCACTTGAGAATGACAACTATGAGAAATATTTCCTATTCTCCATCTAGGTTGCCAAGCATATATACCAACAGAGAAAGATAGGTGAGAAAAGGTCCACAAAGTACAAATGTGTCCACAAAACCACAGTCGATACAGAGCAAATTGCCGTGTTTTGTGCACTGCCTTTATTGTAAACGTGATGACATGGAAACAAAGTGAGTGCTTTTGTTCAAATGTTCACAGCTTTTTTAAAGGAGAAAAAAAATCTTCCTTTAAAAAGTTGTGCGTCCTTCTGAAAATAATTCTAATGAAAAAGCAAGTATGGAATAAAATCACTATCCATCATGAGTTCACAGATGTTTTTCTTTTAGAAATGACATGCCATGAGCAAAGAGACCGGACACAGCAAGAGCAGTTATTTCCATCAGTTTAGGGGAGAGTGCAGCATCTCCTGTGCTTTAGGTACAGAAAAGTCTTCTAAATGGCAGGGGTGGGGGGGGAACTAGTCGTGTGCAGAGCATGTAGAGGAGAAACAAGAGTAGTCAGTTGACAGGAAGAGAAGCTACAGCGCGGGGCAATCACAGTATATATTCACATTAAGCACCAGCCACGGAGTGAATTGAATAAAATAATCCTGAGGAGTAATCCCAGTGGGACGCAGGCCAAAAGGGTGAAAGGAAGGGAACACATTTCAGTTGTGATTCAAGAAGTCCTGGAATCCTTCCTGACCCGCTGGGTCGGAATTTCTGACTCGACACCCTGCTTTGACTCAGAATAGGAAACTGTATCCTAACTGCAGGTTTCTTTTTATAGACTCGACTTTATTGCCAACTTCCTTTGGAGCACAAGTTTATTCCTCATAGTCTTTAAGCAACACACCAATCACAAGACACAAGGGCAAGAAAACGTGATCTCTTTTCCCCAAACATGACACAGTCTTTATCCGAAAGGCAAACAAGAGGCCCAAAGCTTGTCTTTATTACCCATCTCAGCAAATACAGTATGCACTGATGGGTTTTAAAAGCAGCTGGCTAATCTTTCACCTCCTCCTTCTCCCCCTTTAAACTTGGCCAACATGAAAGGCGAGTGACATGGTCCAAGAAATGCTTGCCAGGATTAGAGGCTAAATTGGAGATTTCTTGTGTAATGCAGTAACAGGCAGGGGATGGGAAAACATGCACTAGTAGAGACATTGATCACAAGGAATTTCACTAAATTTATTACCCAGGAGATGGGCTGTCCTGGAGCATCAGACAAGACAACTCTGAGCTGGTTTGGGGGCACTGCAACCAGTAACTTTGCAAACTGCAGAATATACGATCTAAGACGTATTCTAGCTTTGGTGTCGATTACACCTTAAAAAGGGAAAGGTTTAAAATAACTGTGTTGCTTTTTTTATTATTTTATAATTGAAAAGGATAATTTGATTCTTTCAGCATTTCCAGTGAATGGAAAAGATCAAGAATGCATTTTAAAAAATACATATAAATCACGTAAGCAACGCAATGCCTCTCAGAACCTTTTTATGAGACAGACCCTCCTCTTTTAAAAAAAAACACGTCACATATTTAAATCAACCTTGACCATTTAATCCCATTGTATACAATTTTTTGAGCAAATGATTAATGCCAGAACAAGTGATATTATTAACATTTCAATTTCCTTCTTACTGAGGCTTCTCTCTAAGTCTACGAAGAGGACAAAGTTAGCAGGCCGGTTCCAGCTCTTGGCATCTAACTTGGGTTTGAATGAAATGCAGGGATTAAGTGACTTGCCCAAGGTTATGAAAAAAATTATAGAGAAACAACCAAACACAGAAACCACAGAACCAAGTCAGGCACTTAAACTGAAAGGCTTTTTCTCCCATTCAAGAAATTTAAAAATAACATCCCCATAAAGATCAAAATTCCAGACAAAGGTGTACGTGATACTATATTTAAAATTTTCTGTTCTACAAAGGAAATTAATTCTAAGTAGTCAGTCAGAAATTGAAGTAGTAAGCCAGTAATAAGATGCAAAGAAAGTCTTCCTATTCTTCCCACAGAACAAAAATTCTATGGGTTGATGTTATATCTGTTTTCCAAAAGGATTTTTATTCTCCTTAACCCCATGCAGTGTAATTACTGCGTGAAACTGCCTTTGTTGCAATTAGGTGAAAGAATCTTCGATTGCACCATTTAAACACAGGTAAAATCTATGCATTCTGCTTTTTTTCTTCATATTTTATCATTAAGATCATTATATCCAGTGATCGGATCTGCAAAGAGGGTAAGCTTATGTGCATGGCCTCAATGAAATCAAAGGAGACTACAGTGTACAAGACTGACAGGAGGGTGGGATCTTGGTAGTGGCAAAATTCAGGCTACTGCACTCAGCAGCCATCGGTAGCGCTCGTTCACTACATGGATTTAGCCCTTCCTTCTCTTTGTAACACACGAAGAGTCTAAGTGCTGTGGATTTGTTTCATCAGCTCCCCGGAACCGACTTCAGTCCTTGCAACAGGAAAAATAACATTTCAAAACTACTAAAATACCATTTTTAAAAAAGGCTGATGTGTCCAAGCCCCACTCATTTTCAGTAGGACTGCCAGGTGCTCAGGTCTCATTGTAACAAAAAGTATTTTTCAAAATTTCACCCTGTATCTTTAATTACTTACCACATCTGGCATGGAAATCTGAACTAGATCACTGTCTTCTCCCCGCTCTTTTTCTCAAAGACAGTGTTTTAGGGAGGAGAAGGAAATAGATTTCAACGTGGCTGAATAAATATTTCTGCTGGAAATTTCTACCAAAATACATTTTCACTGCCGTCTGTGATTTTTTTATTTGCCTTTTCACACTTTCTTAGGCATGGACACACATACATAAATGTATTTGTATGACTCTTTACAGACAAAAAAACAACTGAAAAATTGAAAAAACACCTAGGTGAGATTTGGGGGTTTATTTCAATTAATATTCACTGCTGCTATTTCATTAGATTTATTCATTCTAATTAGCAGTGATTTAAAGAGAAAATCCTGCTTGCATTGCCTCCAGGCACACAGAAACAGCAACTGGTATTGGCGTTAACACATTCTTCCTACACAGGGGAAGGAAAAGTTACCTTCCCCCGTACAAATACCAAAAGAATTCGTTTCGACTTCATCCTGAGGGTCTCCTCCCTGTAGAATTTTTGCACGTTATCATTGTAAGCACGTGACAGAAGGGACGGGTTGGAGGGACAGTGGTAGATTCACCAGCCAACCACCCCGGCGTAGCTGCTAATGGAAGGAGACACAGATATCTTTAAGGCAGCACCGTAGGGAAATTAATTCTTCCCGCATGCTGGTAACAGCCCTGCACATACCCTAGACTGTAATGATTTGGTTTTAACGGCAAATTTTAGCGAGTAGGTTTGCAGAGTTATCACCTCTTGTTCGATCCGGGGAAGAGAAACAAGTCACAGAACTGTGCTAACCCTCGCCAAAATATCAGCTTCTCCAACAGACCACAGCCTGGTCGCAAGTGTTCCAAGGAAATTTTCTGATCGTGTAAAGAACCATCTTGAAATGGTTGCTACCAGCATGGCTTCAATCTTTGCCTAGATTTCGGTCCTGGGTATTCAAGGTAAATCAGGGGAATGTTCTTCCCTCTGGCCTGTTCTGTGTTGTCTGAGCGGAGTCCACGCGTGGAGCTCCCATAGACGTCAGGCGAAGTTTTATGCATGAAATGAATGCAGAAAGGCAGCTGAAATCTGCTCTGCGGCGAAGGCATCTGCATTGCAGATTGGAGAGGAAGATTTTGCCCTAAGTGCCAAATCTCGTCTTTTAAAAGCAAAACTATTTTTGTTTTATACAAGTGCAGAAAATGATCATTTGGGTAACATGAAACTGAGTAGTTTAAAAGTAAAAAACAAGAAGTATCCTCCCTGCCATTTTGCGAATTATTTTAAAAATACTTAATTTTTCAAATTTTTTTTTTTTTTTAATATTTTTGTTCCCACCCATGTTTGTAAGATTAACAGTAGCAACACAAGGCACATATATTTATTTACTTGCTAATTTTCGAAACAACTTGGAAAACTTCAGCTAATGTGCAGGGATAACTATTTGCTATTGATGTGGTGAGAGACGGCCCCATTCAGGAACAAATGATCATCTGCAAAGCTAGCGGGGATTTTACTTTGATAGGAACAGTGTCTAGTCATATCAGCACAGCAACATTTCAGGGCAGTTTAGAACAAGAAGAAAAGAATGCCATGTAAAACTTATGTGTTGGAATTACCGGCAAGGATTTAAATGTAGGTAAGCACATTCTCCCTCACTCAAATTTTGGGATAAATTTCAGATTTAACACATTTGGTCAACAGGATGGTCATGAGGCCATGGGACATTTATTCCGTCTTTATTGCAACCACTGGTGTTTGAAAAATGCGCGATGGGAGAATAAAAAGCTTCCTTGTTCTTTTATTCATACAGTAGACAATGCTTTTTCCTTCTCTCCCCCCTCCTCCTCCTTAATGATAAATCCAACATGCAATTTTCTGCCATTTCAAAGCCCACTTTAAGCATAGGTTTAACAAACACTTTCAAAGAGTAGGTACACTTACTGATACACCTGATGATGTGAAAACCAGGTACTTATGCTTACAAAATAAGTATAGTGGAAGCTCTGTGTTATATTTCAACTGGAAATGGGTTTCTTCAGTAGAAATATGTTTTGTAGCAATGGCTTAGGATGAAGAGTGTAGTGATGGATCAGTAGAACAGACGGGTTTGGCAGTGTCAATGACTGCAGGACTCAAAAAGAACTTGCTTTGGCAGATAAACTACTTTTTAAAATTGAATGTAGTGAGTCCATACAAGAAGCCTCAACTGCAATATCAAACGCTCTTTGAGAAGAGTGACAAAAGACAGCCTGGTTTTGTGTACACAAGACAACACCTCAAGCAATCCTGCTACGCTTTTTTCATCGGTTTGAATATGGTGATGCCTTTAACCTGCATCAATGGCAAATGATATTATTTAGGTATTTGCAAAATCCTGTACGTGAGCAGCCATCTATGAACACTGCCCCCCTACCTGACCTCAAGAAATCTCAATACATTTTCAGACAGGCAGTCAAGTCTGTGAATTGCAACTTATTCGGGGATCTATTCAGCAAACCAGTGTATCCAGCAAAGAAGCAAACAAGACCAGAGACCCAAATAATTTTGCTCCGTATTAGCGCTCAATGGTATTGCTTTTCACCACCGGGCTTTCCTTTCTCTGTTGCTATATACGTACTTTAAGTAGATATTCCTCCCAACAACCCCTATATTAATCCAGACTGGCTCTGTTGGCTTGGATGAAGTAGATAACGACTTAATCTGAGATTTGATGTAACAGTAAATGAAATTTGGCCCTGACATCAAAAGCGTTTTAGGGAAGGGACATGGTCTTAATTATTGCCTGTAAACAATCCATCTGTTCCCCTGAAAAAAGGTTTTTAAAAAGTGTTCAGAGTACAATTTCACAAGATGGGATCCTGTAATGTTTTCTGTTTGAGATGGCTCTTCACCATTCTTACTGTGATTGTCCCTGTGACATATACCGTAAACTGTCAATTAATGAGCAAATGAATAAGACCCACCTATCAACCAGGCACGGGCTGTACTTTTCTACCCAGAGAAACAATTACCTCACTATCTGCCTCAGAAAATGAAAACAAGAAAAAAAACGAACTCTTCCTGACACACTTGTTTTGAACATTGTGTGCATTTCTTTCCCCCTGTATCAATACAGTTAGATCATGTTCTTTTTTCATCAGGTTACAGTACATTTCACTCTGTCAGCATGATATAATTTGCAACAGAGGTGATATATCTTCCCTTGCTGAAATAAAGGATCTTCTCATACTACTTAACAAAGCTCTGATTCTAATCACATTCATCGCTACTTGGTTCTGAAATCTGCTGGAATATTTACATTAAGTAAAACAAAGTGATCTGAATAGACAATCTGAAAGGGAAAAATAAGCTTTAGAGATTAAGAAACGAGCATAAACAAACTCCTCAGAAGAGAACTTTAAAGTTGCCATTTAGACTCTTTACTTATAGTAATCCCTCTTTCAAAGATTTAGCAAGGAAAAAAAGGTCTGAAAAAGACAAATCAAACTTTAATTATGGTAAAATGACTTAATACTTACACAGGATTTTGTATCACCCTTTCATTTGGTCCAGGAATGACAGATGCGTTACATGAATTGTGATTCACGGGGAGGCAATGAACACGGAGATGTGGGGGACTCTTCTTTCAGTTAATACCAATTAACGTTTTGAATGGGCTCACTGTATATCTTTCTTCCATAGCAATATTCATATTTTAAAGCCAAGATAATTTTGGGAGTGTTTTCTAGTAAATAATGGCCACATTTGCAAAAACTGATGCCTGTAATTGATACCTGTATTTTGTAAGAAAAACGATTTGTGAATGAGAGTGACCAAATTTATATTCATCACCTGTATGCAAACTTGTGAATTAATTTATATGCAGCATTTTGAATGCTATGATAATACCTTTTCTGTATAAAAGTTCTAAAGTGCTTTACAAGCACCAATTATCTTATGGTGTAGGGAGTATTGTCCTCATTTCACACGCACGGAAATCGAAGAGCAAAGCCACGCAAGGACTGTGGCAGTGACGAAAGCTGTATTAACTAGTTATCTTCAGCTCAGAGAAGAGAGAACGAAGAGAAAGATGTAAATCACGAGTGCTATGGATAAAACAGATGAAATACTATTATTTACTGTTTCTCCCATTACAAGGGCCAAGGAGCCACGGTGAAGAAAACTGATAAATTAGTTTAAAACCAGACAAAACAAAGATTTTTCTTAATAATTGAAACTGTGGTATTAATTGGTGCAGGATGTTGTGGAGGCACTAGGATTTGAAAGGACTTAAACTATTTAATGGAGGATTGATCCATGATAGTTATTAAACTTGATGGCTTATACACGTCCCTCACGTAAGGAATACACCAACTGGGAGGAGGATATAAAAGAGGGACCTTATCCTATGCATAGCCTATATGCAGCTCCAGTTTACCCATCATGACAGTTACTGGTTTTATATTATTCATGTCATACACAGAAGCCAGGTGAGCAGCCTGACATTCTCAAAGAGTTTTCTGACAGAGTTTCTACTTTGACTAGGAGCAGAGGAATAATCATGGATACAAACCCCTGTATCAAAATCTCAGGAGAAGGTCTGCATTCTGAATCAAGTCCACAGCATGGCTTTGGATTCTGTGTCCTGGTCCTGGGGCAGGAGCAGCCAAAATACCACAGGAATAATCAATCTGAAATTCCAAGACAATTTTACCACTTTCAAAAAAATATTATTTTTTTTTTCCACAGTTTCTAACCCAAAATTAATCTTAAACTTGACCCGCATCCTTTTCTCACTCATCCATTCTTTGAGTGGGAATGAGCAAACCATCACAGAGCTGTCCAGAAACTCAGGTACGCTTCCACATCTGAGTATACAGACCTAGCAATTTTTTTCTCCCCACACTCTGCTCTGAAGAACTTCATTCTTCAGCAAGGAATGAAACCCAGGTTCCATGGAAGAAATGACTCTGTAAACTTTGCATTTTTTATCGAGCCCAGCTGATGGCTATGTCCCACTTAAGTGAAATCCTTCTTCCCGCAGCCCCTCAGAGAGAATACGTCTTGTCCAGCACTCAGGCAGAAGAAACTCTCCAACTGCATTCCCCAGCTCACTCTGAACTTTCGACCCCATTGTATACTCTGATTACTGGAACCAGCAGGATTATTTCCACGACCTACTTTCTAGTATGTTTTCCTGCTGCAGAGCGATATGGCCCAAGTGCTACTCGATGCTGTAGTTTTAACGTGGCAGGAACTGCTCGAGTGCCACATTAAAACTTGTATGTAACGGAACGGTGCTCATGAACTCTGCACAGATGCATGACTATTATTTCCAACAAAACAACCATTAAGGAGCACGTTCTTTGCTGCTGGGAGGTCCCAAGACATTGCAGCAAACAGTTTTTGTGTAGTTCCCTGTTCCTCAGACTCATCAACCCTGAAGTCAGAAAAGAGAGAACAAAGCCAAACAGAATTTTCCTCATGGCTTTATTAATTAAGCAGCTGTTCCTGTGGGATTAGTATGCGTATGCCCTCCTCCAGAGGCAAATGTATGTTCTGCCCTTGATGAAGGGCAAGGTATTGTCTGTATCATGTGCAATCGCCAGAATAATGACTACCTCTACAGCAAGGTATCTTCTGTCCCACCTGGTTCAGAGATGAATTCTAATCCTTCCCAATGTCTATGAATACACCTTTTTAAATTGAAGCTGTCCTCAAATTGCCCTGGCCTCTTAAATTCATCGTTTCAGATACCTCAAACTCTCTAATGCGTGGTCCCGCCTTTGGCAACGCGTAGCTATGAAACTGGTATGTTTGCTCTTTGTAAGGCTGAACTTTCCCAGTAAGATACACCCTAAGAAAGGTGGTAGTTTCACCCTTCTGGATTGCTTTACTTCTGCTGGCCTCAGCTCTTGAATTCCTTTCACACACCAGACTGTAAATAATAGATTGTGTCAAAATTCCCAGTGAGAGATTACAGAAGCTTCTTCTGATTCAGGCAAAGACTATAGACACTTTACAACATAACCCATGGCCACATATGATGCAGGCTAGAAAAGAGAGAGGGCATGTATCTGTGCTGCTGCATAAGTCAATAGTATCCCTGCTGAAATGAATGGAATTACATTGGCAGAATGAAAAAAAGATCAAGCATGAACTGTTTTATATGAGGGCTTGCTTTGATTACATTATGCAATGAGTGGATTCTTCTTGGACATAGCCATATCTTTATTACATATTTTAACAGGTCTGTCTAAATCTTTAAGTCAGGCAGGAGCTGACCCAGCAGAGCTAAGCATTGCCATTTGACTAGCAGGTTTGAACTGACAGCTCTTCTACTTTAAATTTATTTTTGATACTAGTGTAGCTGAGTTTTTCCTTGTAATTCTCAGCGTAGTTTTA
Source organism: Dromas ardeola (assembly GCA_013398915.1). Classification (NCBI taxonomy): domain Eukaryota; kingdom Metazoa; phylum Chordata; class Aves; order Charadriiformes; family Dromadidae; genus Dromas; species Dromas ardeola. The sequence continues at coordinate 238,681 of VYZM01022914.1, forward strand.
ATTAGTGTCTGAACAGCTTCCATCGTAGCTTATCTACATTACTGCTGCTTGACAGGACTGTAAAAGTAGAGATAAACCCAATAGCAGGAGGTCCGCTGCCTTAATGGCCATTGGCCTCAACAATTAACGAGCAGGGAAAAGGAAAACAAATACTGAGCACCAGCCCAGGCTGAAGACTCCCTGTGCACGGATATCTTCTCGCTGGGTGCAGCATCCCATCACATAGTTTTCATCTTGCTTTATGTGATGCCTCTTTCTTCCCCAGAAGTTTCTCCAGACTCTAATACGACATAGTCCCTGCAACTCCTGCCAGACTTCTGAACCCTTTGCAGTCCCCGTCATCCCAGCCACCGTCCTTTAGCCCATGCTCTTGCTCTTCCCCTGTGCTTTCTTCTGCCATATTTCCCCCAGGCAACACCACTGACATTCAGTTCCTCCACTTCCCATCCCCCCACTGCCAGAACTGCTCTCCATCTCTCTGTTCCCTCAGAACCAAAAAAAAAACCCTACGTTGCTTTTCGTATGAGAATAAATCATCCTAGCATCTTTAAAAATGGCAAATGTCATGTGGACGTGCCCAAAAGAATAATTACATGTATATTTAAAATAACACTATAAATGATTAAAATATTTGGTTTTGTCCATGGGCAGTAACTTTTTGTCCCTTCGTGTTTTAAGTTGAATAATTGCTTGAGGCACTACAGAGTTACATAATACTTGAAAAAATTGTATGGAATATTCCTTATGAGAAGCAAAGACAAACTATACAAGAAATCTCTGAATAAGGCAAACATCTGGAGGCTATGATAAAGTAAAAAATGACTCTCAAGTGAAGTTCATTGCCTAGTTTAGACTGAGCTTTCTGTACCATTCAAGCAGAAGGACAGGAAATCCATACCACCTTCTGAAGGTCCAATGCAATCCTAACACACTTCTCCAAAGGACAGGTGTGAAAGCTTGCAGGATGGTTGTGTCCTGAAGAGAAATTTCCCAGGCTTTGTCTGAACCAGCAAATGAAATCATTGGTGAATAACCCTGAAGCATAATACTGGTTTAAGCTCAGAGACTTGAATGTTTGCAGGGTGGGCAGGCTCAAGCACTTCCAAGCCTGGCTCATCTCCCCAGCCGCGTTGTTTTGAAGGTAGTTCGGATGCTTTCTGCATCCCCCTGATGACCTCCCTGGCCCAGCGCTATGAAGAGCGCCCCTCGTCAGGTTCTGCAAGAACACTGGGGTACCACGGGGGACGAGATGAATTGTTCCAGCTACTCTGCATCCACATAAACACTAACATAGGGCAGGACGAAACAAAACCCAGAAAGTGAAACTGATCTAAACAGTATTAGGCAACACTGTAAACAGTTTAGAGCAGTTCCATAAAGCACAAGGAAACACAGTAGCAGGACCTGTTTGTTCTTCCCTGGTAAATATCTCTACTGTGGAAATCCATAACAAACATTGTTTAAAGAGCTGTAGCCCTGAGTAAGCTAGATGGCACCCAGCCAGTATCACTTATTCTGTAGGAGGCCTAGTTGGAGACATATTTGGAACTAGTCTTGACTGACTGACACTCATCCTTCTCCCTCCTGCTATAAAAAGTAAGGATACATTTGCCTGTGTGTTGTTTTAAATGAGCTGCTCTTGATAGTGTTTTGGAGGAAAACTAAATGTACACAGTATTAATAAAACATTGAAAATAAGGTAGCGTAACTGGAGTGTCTACATTTCAGGGTTTTCATCACCCAAAGGAAAATACTACAGTGGCTGTTTTATTGCCATGTAGAAAATGCCAGAATTAGTCACCAACTTTTGACTTGGGTTGTTCTTCCTCAAATGCACCAGAGAAAAGAATTCACATAGGTTATTTCTAGAGGCAGAATGTGGGCTAAGCACAGACACCAAATGACAAGAGTCTGGAGAGGCTCCCCCTTAGCATGGAGAAGTGCCTGGTGGAGCTCTACGGCTTAGGACGAGATGGTGGGTTGCCTTTCTTGAGGGCCTTACCTCTCCACCCCTGCTTTTTTTCCCCCCCTCCATTGCCAAATACCCACGCACGTACAAGGCCGCTCCCTTGTTGGTGAAGCAGACGATAAGTCAAAAAAGTTCTTGTAGTGTCATCTTTGTGTTTCTTTGTTCTCCACAACAACAGGAATATTTGCAGGACCCAGAAACTGGGAAATCTGTAATGAATTCAATGCGTTTAGGCTTAAACGATTTTAAAACGCTCACTCCCTACAAAACTACTGCAGTATTTCAGTATATGGTATATACAATTAACCTGTACTATAAGTTCATTGAATGCTTCAGTAAACACATGACTGTTTGCTGGACTTTCTTCTTCTACCCCAGCTATAGCTTAACTCAGAAGTAGCCATTTCTGCATAAAGGGATAGGAAATACTGAGAGTCTGTGGGGGTGCAGGCGCATCTGAACATGAGAGAACACCGTGGAAATCAGAGTGCAGCGAGATTGCTGTTTTCTTCAGAAATCTATCATGGGTCCAAACCCAATGCTCAGGGGAAAAAACTGCCATGCAGGAGCGGGTAGAGGAAAATGGTGCAGAAAACTCTGAGCTGGATTACAAAATTCTGGAGTGACATAACAAGAGAGTGTGTGTAAGTCCTTATAGTTTCAGTAAAACAGCCGCAAAATATGTCTCCTTGAAACTCACTTTCCTTTGCTGGGCTGTAAATAAACTCTTCCTTCCGCAACGAGATTTTCCCTACTGAATATAGAGAGCTAGGGTAGTCCCTCTGCTCCCTACTAGATAGGTGTTTCCTTTCTCAGCGTTATCCCTGTGTGCTGGAGAGCCATTCCCAGCACTCGAGAGAGGGAGATCCAAGACGAGGATGGCAGGGGATAGAGAGCCACGTGCACCTCTCATTGCCCAGAGCAACTATTAGAGGAGAACTTACTAATAAGCTAACAGTCTCAGGTGGATTTCCTTTTCTACATACGTTGCTGCTTTTAGGCCTGAAAAATATTATTTCACAAGGAGACTGGCCTACAAAGAGCAAGAGACTTGGGAACACCTGAGACAAATTCTTATCCAGCACTCGAACAACATGAATTGGGGAAAAAAAAAAAAAAAGTAATAAAAACCCCAAACATAGTTTTCCTTTACCTTCTTCCATTCCCCTGGGAACAGGAAATCCATCCTGAAGTTACCTTCTCTAAGCTGCTGACACCACGCTTTTTCTCCTCTTACTTGATTCTACTGACATTTTCATCATTCAAGAAAAGTTAATTTATCCACCCTGAATTTACTTTCTTTCAGAGATAGTAATTTCAGCAGGCATGGCTTAGAACTAGGTACTACCTCCAGCACTGCTATTGGTCTGCTGTGACCTTAGGCAAGTTATTTAACCTCTGAGTGTCTCAATTTGCCAGTCTGATGAATGGCGATGAAAACTACTTCATGACAATATACTTTTTTTAAAAAGTTATTAAATACTTTGCAATTACTGGGTAAAGATTATTCTTAGCCCTTCAACACGATTCCATCTCTTACCAGATATTCAACGTAGCCATTGTCCAAGCCTGGTGCCCAGCCACTTTTGAAGTGACAAGTTAATTTCCTTCAGCAGAACAACACCTTATGTACGTGTCTCGGTTGTGTGTCCTCCTTTCCCAGACACACGGTCTTTTCTGCATTTATTTCTTAAGCACAGTGAAAGACACATTTCTGGCTGCTCAGTCAGACAGTTTCTAGGTCAACCAACCATGATAGCTTATTTGAAATGGGAATAAAATAAAGGATTGGTGTATTTAATTTTTTAATGTAACAGTGTTCCATTCATTCCTTCTTTCCAGTCATTCACGTTCAAGAATTATCTTTGATTCCACTTGCTCTTGTGTAATGCTCAAATTACCAACAGCTGATCAAATAGCACAGTTTCTCAGCAGTGACCCCAAATTCTTGGAGAACCACAGAAGACACAGAAATGTGACCTGACCTGCTTAACCCTGTCTGACCTTCCTTGCCACGCAGTCTGACCTGACCTCACTCCTTTTATTCCTCCCAACACACTTTAAAAGACTCCACTAGAGGAAAGCAGTGGGGGGAGGAGGAGTCAGTCTGCCTTCACGTCTTATTTCAGAGAAGTGTTTCCTTAACTAAACATTATAACTCTCAACAGTGATTTCCAAATTGCTGGAACATTACCTCCCACCTCGCCACTGTAATCAGTTCTTTGCTCGGTACATACTCCAAGGTACTCTTGAGCCACCAGGCCTTTGCCAGCAGCACCTTAGAGCAAACAGAACACATTCCTGAGTAAGAATTTCTTGATATTGCAGAAAACTTCCTTATTCTGTACATAAGAGCGTTTGGGAATTTTATCCGTCAGCCTGATTGACACTGCCACTCTGCTTAGACTTGTTGGGAGGGGACGGGGAGGTTTCAGTTTGTCCTCACACTTCGCTGTTGTATAATCCTCATCATAACATAATAATAAATGATCATAAAGAGTTGCAAGAGCAAATGATCCCTTGTAAGAAAGAGCCAGGATTAGCAATAACCACACCACTGGATTTCAGCCAGTGACTCCTCATCACTTACTCCCCTCACTGTTTCAAAGGCACAGAGATACTTCTGTCTTTCCAGGAGACCTCTATTTGCAGGCAAGCTTGAAAACTCAGAGACGTAACAGATGTCTCCCTCCCCTTTAAATTTTTGCTTTTCTCTCCACTTACATAATGCTAATTAATTTGGGCAGAAGATAGCTGAAATCTCTCTTATTCCTTGCTTCCACAGCATACATTCCAGACTTGCTGCTCTCATAAGCAGTCTGATCAGCATTACGCTGTGTGTTCCTGCCAAATTCATTGCGCTATTTTAACTAAACTCAATGTCTCCCCTTGCCCCCATAATATGAAATATCACTGCTTTGGAATGGATGTAGTGGACCATAATCATTTACACTAAGAGGTACATGTTGTTTTCCAGAATATACATTCAAAAGCATTTCCCAATTGCTATAAAGGAAGTCTTCTGTCTTCTCAAGGAGAAAGATCTTAAAAATTAGGCAAACACAGAAGGGAAATAAAACCACTGAAATGAAAGGAACCTACGCCAAGGAGATCCTATGTATGGAAATTCAGTCACGTGATGCAGTTCTAACAAAGGGTGGAGAGGAACTCATGGGAATATCAAACGTTTAGTCTAAAAAAATGGGTTACCTCATGTCACTGTGCTGATCTGGAAATCAGGATGATTCTGTAATGTTGGCATCACATGATGTGTGGGACGAGTTGGCAACACGAAGCTCTAGCGCTCTTCAAGCTTAGCTGGCAGCAGGAAGGCCGTGTCTGATTGGCAAAATGCATGCTAGAAAAACCAAGTACGCCCCGACCAGAGACTTCAGCACGCCCAGAACAAAGCTGGGCTGAAGGAATCCAGCGCCCAAAGCTAGAGTCAGCACTGGCCCAAGTCTTGCTAATTAACTGCCTCCTGAAGGGAGGTTTGGAATACAATATAGCTGTCCCAGCAGACTTAGGAGAAGACTTTTTTTTTTTAAAGAAAATGAGAAAGCAAACTAGCTAACCCAAAGAGTCCTCCTGTAGTGTGATGAGTTCCAGCTCCCAAGACTTCCACAAAATTTGTCCCACTAGTTCAATAATGAAAAAGGAAAAGTCATGGCATAGGGCTGGAGATCTCATTTTGAAATTCCTCACACCCGCAGCATCATGTTTGCCTCGCAACATTTCTAAGCCCGGGGTAACCTACATATCCCTATTATTACCAAGAGTCTGGACGTTCCTTTGACTACTGAACTTGTACGCTGTGCTTCCTTCTGCCTGCCTGCTTTTTTCATGTTATAAATCCTTCAAGATAGATTGCCCATTTTGTTGTTTGGAAAGCACGTGGCACAGAAATAATGTCACTATTGCCACTGCTGCCACATCGTTGTGACTTAATTCTTTAGCTTTTTTCCACTAGAAAAAAAAAAGAAAAAAAAAAACAGATCAAAGAACGTATTTCATATGTTTGAACTAAAAATTGGATCCAGCAGTTTCACCCTAGCTCTCTCCTGGGCACATCATGAAAAGAGCCCATTTTGGTGAAGGACAGAGTCTTGCTTAAGAGAAGACCCGAGCTGGAAACCTGAACTGGAAACCAGAATCTGGAAGAGATGCTGTAGCCAGTCAAATGTGATATGCACTGACATAACTACTCAGGGAAACCTGCACAGTAAACTCTTCCTCAGTGCTCGCCAAAAGCCAGTGCTATCCATCTCACGTTACTTTAGGAACCCACAAATTCATTACCATTAATATTATTTATTTGTATTAAGGACTATCCTGAATGAGCCATCAGGTAATAAGAGTTCCTGAATTTTCTCCATACTGCCCATGTTTTCTCTGCCTCTATTGGGATATCCTTTAATGAGTTTGAGAACGTACAAGTTTGACTGAATACTGGCACAAGAAGAGGACTTACGCAATGAATCACCTCCAGCGAAGTCCCAAGTCTGCTGCTTTTAGCATGCCTCCGCTAATCTAGCGTGCAAGACAAGCAGCCTTGGAGATGAGCACACAGGTATGCTACCGTGTTAGCAAAGATCCCCTCTTGGACTGGACAGGGGAATGGAGAGGTTTTAATATTTCTGGTGGTCAAAGAAAATTGCCTGATGAACAGCACACATTTTACTACCAATGCAGAAGGAAGATCATAGAATCGTCAGGGTTGGAAGGGACCTTAAAGATCATCTAGTTCCAACCCCCCTGCCACGGGCAGGGACACCTCCCACTAGATCAGGTTGCTCAGAGCCCCATCCAGCCTGGCCTTAAAAAACTTCCAGGGACGGCGCTCCCACCACCTCTCTGGGCAACCTGTTCCAGTGTCTCACCACCCTCATCGTGAAGAACTTCTTCCTAATGTCCATTCTGAATCGACCCATCTCTAGTTTTAATCCATTCCCTCTAGTCCTACCATTACCCGACATTCTAAAAAGTCCCTTTCTTGTAGGCCCCCTTAAGATACTGGTAGGCCACAATAAGGTCTCCCTGGAACCTTCTCTTCTCCAGACTGAACAACCCCAACTCTCTCTGTCTGTCTTCGTAGGAGAGGTGCTCCAGCCCTCCGACCATCCTCGTGGCCCTCCGATCATCCTCATGGCCCTCCTCTGGACACGTTCCAACACGTCCATATCTTTCTTGTAGTAGGGGCTCCAGAACTGGACGCGGTACTCCAGATGGGGTCTCACGAGAGCAGAGTAGAGGGGGAGAATCACCTCCCTCGACCTGCTGGCCACACTTCTCTTGATGCAGCCCAGGATACGATTGGCAAGATCGTGTCTTGGTAATATCTCGGTAAGATATTAGCCATTTGGAGAAAGGGCAGAGAGGAACCTGTAGAAAAGAAGCAGGAAAAGTATAGACAGCAATAAGCTGACACAGATAGTATTTCCCAAGGTTTGACAGACATTTCTTCATGCTGTGTTGCTTGGTCACTCTTCACACCCAGATTTTCAGTGTTTAGACCCCAAGCTCATTTCACACTTGTTCCTGCCTTCCTTTTCTGTTAATTGCCTTTTGCTACCTCTGATTCACTTCCAGAGATCTTCTACCCCAAAAAAATTATAAACAAGCATGAGTTTTGCTGCCATTGTCTTCCTTGATCATTTTATTTTTAACCGTTTTACTCCTTACCCACTCTGTGTTCCTTTGGACAGAGACTATCTACTATTTTGATTTCACTCAGTGGGCCCAATTTTGGACTGCACAGGCCCCTTCATTACAATAGCAATATGTTTGATTAATTAAATACATGTTCAATGTTAACAACACAGGAAAATCCTGCTTGAAATTCCAGGAAAACAACTTGTCTGTCCTCGACCACAGATCTCCCTAGTTTGATTGCTCTTAGTCCCATTTCCCTACTTTCATACTCTGTCTTCTAAATACATTTCCAAAAAATAAAAGCTACAGCAGGTATTTCCCGAAGATATCTGCTTTCTCTGCTCTAGTGCCTTCCTTGGCACTTTATCATCTTTTGTGTTAAATATTTTTTCCTATTTACTCTTGGTTTCCAAAACTACAAAAAAATCTTTCCTCCATTTCTCTTTTTTGTGTCACAAGCCACCCTAAATCCCTAAATTTCAGCTTTCCAGAGTGGGATTAATTTGTCCTAATCCAGGCATCTAAGAAAACCATCTAAGTTAGATCAGTTGACTCTGCCTGTGGAATTGTTCTCTAGTCTTCCCAGGCTGCAGGTGGAGCCCAGGGTTATTGCTCAGGACGGATGCCAAAAACCTGAGTTACCCAAGCATTCGCCTCCTCAGCAGTCCAAGAAGAAGATGCTGCCTAACGCCAATCAGCAGTGAAGAGCAAGGACATGGACTCTACCCCTTTTTTAATGCTCACGTCCCAGACTCGGAGCTAAAGAAAGGCACTTCTAGGACCTGTAACCTGGCAGCCTCTCTTCTGGACAGGCTCCTCCTGACTTCTTTTTTTTTTTTTTAATTGAGACAAGATTATACTTAATTAATAATAGCGCTGAGTAGTTCTGACAAGTAGCACTCACCTTTCCTAGAGTAGCCCACCTCTGCTGTACCCCTGTGCAGAAATAGTTCAAGATTTTTTTGGCTAGAAAGGGCCAACCTGTTTGTGCATCCTAGTCATTACAACACGCACCTGGAAGAAGGAGTTCTGGGCTCTGATCCCTGCTTCCAGGACTGTTCTCCAAGTTCATATTAATCAGTCAGTGAATTAAATCTATTATCATATCTAGCCCTAAGGAACAAATTCACACAGCCACTGTTTTACTGAAGTGCCTGTACTTACTGATCCTTAGGCTACCTTTAGACAGTTGTTCGCTCAGAAACTCCAGACCTTTTGAATTCCCTCACAAGTGCTTGGCTCTTCACACTGAATAGATTGGGGGGGTGGGCGGGGGGCGCTGAAATTAAAGTTACAATGTCTCAATTATTAAATGATTTGGCCTCAAAACCCCGGAGACACCTCCCTCCACAGGAGCAGTATCCAAAGCTGGCAGCAGGAGAACAATTACACCTTCCTAATAACCCAATCAGTTGAGAGAAAATCATTCCTTATTTGGGACCATTATCATCCTTGCCTCAAAAGAGCAGGCATTCCCTCAGATTCCAGGCAAAGCTACCGCGAGACAAGGATAAATTTTCCCTCTCCATCAACTTCAGTATTTCATCCATCGTTTTTACATGTGTATACACTCAACAGAGGAAGAACTTCACCACTGCAGTACAGTCCTTTCTAGAGTGGAAAGTGGTAGTTACACAAAGTTGCCATATACTGCTAACAGAGACAAAACTGTTCAGGATAATGAGAGTAGAGCACTCAGTGTACCTGAAACTACAGAGGGAATCTCGGCAGGCAAAATAGAATAATTTACTGCAGGCTGGAATCTGGCCAGCTACCAAATTTCTCATCTCTTGCGGAAAGTGCTAATACGCAATGGGAGGTCACAGCTACAGTCTTAAGTCTCATGAGAAAAAAAAAAAAAGGCACTTTCAGCAGCACAAGACCCTCTAACACACCAGTGCTGCCTATCTGGTGCCATTATACATTTCCTAATGCTCTTGCTTTGCCACCGTAACTCCCCACTGTAACAGCACAGACTACTGGCACCAGCTGAGTTTAGATCTACCCTTCGCAGGCTCCTGCGGTGTTTCCAGCACAGAGGCAAAGACCTAAGGAGCACGGCTGTAACATTCAGCAGCAGTTTGTCAGGAGGAATACGCTGTGCCGAATCCACCCTGTACAGATCAGATGAATAATTACAGAAAAAGGCTCGAGGCGGTTCACAAAGAATCTAGTGCGTAAGGCTTTGTTCAAAGATGAAACTTCCTCCTTACCAAAGCTCATAAATACCTTTTAAATCTTAAGCAAATAAATTTGCCATTTTTCTCATCGTACAGAACCAGTTTTTCTCAGGGCAAAACTACGGTGGCTCAGTTCATACAAAAATCCTGGTTTGCCCTGGTCCGATTCGCAGGTTATCAATGGGAAAGAGGAGGAGAACATGCAACTTTTCATATTCGGTAAGTGGTTCACTTGTTCTGTGTCTGTGGTTATTCTGGCACCGCAGTACATTTTTGATCTCTGAGCCAGCTCCTTGAACAGACCGACGGGCAGCGTTCTTCTCAGCCCTGTAAAAGGAGGTACTAAAGCTTGTCAGTAATAACCTGACTGCTGTTTTTACAAAGGCATTGAGGCAGACATACGTGATACATCTAGGTATGTGCTCAGCCATTCAGGAAGCCTGTATCAGAGCTGGGAACGGATCCTGGGTCACACAGCAGTCTTCAGCAGCAGCCAGACCATCCTTCTCCCAGTTTCCCACAAAGCACTTACTGTATACTCACAAAATAATAAAAAAAATGAATTATTAAAAAGCAAAACATGTCTTAGAGTTTAACAGCTACACAGGAGAATGTTCAGCCACAAAAGGTATGTTTTTAATAATTAATTGCTGCTGTATTTAGCACAGAAGCAACTGTCTTAGATCAAAATTAAATCCTTGTAAATGTGTTCCTTGAAAAGGGCCACTCAAAAAAGTGGGATAGAAGCTTAGTCATAAAAAGAAGAAGAAAAGAAAAAAGAGTACTATAAAAGCCTAACCTGAGTAGAATTGGACAAAGACTTCTTTTTTTTTAAAAAAAAAAAAAACCACATCAAAATTTTCTTCAAGTTCCATGTATTGGATGTGACCCTCAGATTTATCCCATTTGCTGTGCCACCACTTCCACCACTTGCTGAAATTTCCCTCCAAGGGCAGGCAGCACGGCAGGAAGCAAAGGGGTCTGCCTGCCATGGTGACCTCTCGCGACCACACAGCCCACACTGGAACGACCCTGCTCCTCACCATCCCTTCCTCCCCCTCACCGCTTCTCATGCCGCCGTGCCGCCACCACCACCACTTTCTGCTGGTCAGATACGGAGGGAAAACAGAGCTGCTTGGGCTGGAAGTAGAGGAGGCAGCAGAAGTAGTCAGCGTAATATCTCTCACCGCAGGAAGTTGAAGGGGGGAGAATGGGGTAGAATACACAACAAATAGCATAGAAAGAGGAAGAAAACTTATTTTTCTTGATTACTTTCCAATACATTAATAAAACCTGCTTACTTCATTTACTCCTGAGAAAAGTGGTATCTCAGACGTGTTTTGCAATCCAGTTGCCATAATACTATATTAGTGCATGGGACTAAGAAAGTAAAAACATGTTAAAAAAAAAAGACAAATCCTGCTCTCTAGTTCCCTTAACTAGTTCACAGACTCAACTACATGATTATAAAGGAAAATAAACAGCATTAGCTACAAATTTGTAGTAACAACTTAGTTTTTATAACAATTTGTAACATGGCTACTAATTTTCAGTGTCTTTATTTCTAAGTACTGTACCTTTTTAGTTTCTAAGAACTTTGGCTGGGCATGGAAGCACAGTAATATTTTTATTTCAAGGATTGCTGCAAACTGCTAGAGGAGACATACACATGGTGCTCTCATATGGAGATATGGTGCTTTTTCGCTGCAGTCTATACAAAACTAAAATGTAAAATACATTCTGCAAGTAGGTTATTCTTTGAGCCCCCGAAAATTAAAAAGCAAGACCAAAAATTTAAATATGTACCTTCAGGAGTCACCTAGGATCGATTCTCTCACTCGTGCGCTCGGACATTACTGCTGACCCTCATGCTAAAGGATGTTAAGGCAGGAGTGGAGTCACAAAGTGGGATTTACAGTCCAGCCCAGGGAGATCACTTTCAAACTGCAGTTTAACCTGAGCATTCATTGAAATAGTTTTATGGTATTTTTGAGTAATTTTATTTGCTTAACTAATCTTCAAAATCTAATTTTGAGCTGTGTTTTCTACTGCTTTTTCAATTGTTTTGTCATCACTGCACATCATTTGCTGCACTCTTAAAACCAATTCGAAAGTCAATATAGATGGCAATAAAAGGGAAAAATAAAGATACTCCTCAACACAGGAAAATTGAAGGCCTATAACATGTTGCTGCCTTAATGTTAAAAAAACCCAAAATTGGCTACTTCTTCCTGCCGTTGCTCTTTCTCAAGAGAAGTTTAGTAGCTGATACAAAAGGCATGTTGCAAATCAAGCTCAAGCTGCACATGACAGACGTGGGACTGGAATAACAAGGATATCACAGTCTAAGATTCAGCTATAAAAGCAGAAGCTGTATGAGAACCATCATCTGGGCTGATAAGGAATGAAATATGTTTGCAGAATTGCAGGCAGCGCTGCATGCAGAATTAGTACTTGAAAAGGGAGAATTGCAGAGCTCCAGATGAACAAGCAGAACGACGTAAAGAGTTTAAGGGTGCTGCAGCCGTTCTGTTTCAATAGTTAACAGTAAATATGATTACCGTAATCTTTTCCTTTGACTGGTCATCTCATTTATAGCAGTTGTAAAAGAAGAGGCAGGACTGGTTGCAAAGGGGAGGAGTTTTACTTATGAGATAATTCTGCTCAAGAGAAACAAATTAGAAACATTTGGAAAATAGGGTGTGTAAGTTATTACTGCCTGAGGGCAGCAGGAAATTATGAGAATAATAGTGTATGCATGTCTTTTGCTATTATTTACCTTGGCATTCAATAAGCCATGTGTAGTTGCCAGAGCAACTTCCACATCACACGGTACAAAAGCTACATGTACATTGTTTCTCCCGCACAGACAGAGGGAGACCCCCCCACACTCCCCCAAAATCTGAAAGAACAGGGCAATTTTTATAAGGAACCCTGGAAGCAGCCAGCCTCAGGAGAAGTATTCCTCTTTTTTGGAGTAAATAAATAACTTCAAGGAATCCTGTTGGCTGAGAAAATGTTCACTCCAGACCCAATCCCGAATACTATGAAGCTCCTTTAGCTGGAGCCTGAGCATGGCCGTGGTGCCACAGGAGATCTGCATCAACACATACTCCACTGGCAAATATTTTCCAGCAGTACGTGTCACAAGTGAATTCTGTACTGGATACTGAATCCTCAGTAAATCAGACTCCAGCTTGGCCAGTCTCTCATATCCTCTGCTTTCAGACACTGATGACCTAAGTATTTTCAAAGTCCAAACCAGAAAAGATACTGAAAATCATCAAGAGGGGGGAAAACCTCAGCAGTCAAGGCTAGGGGCAGAACAGAATTAAGCAGCCCCAGATTTCCACTCTCTTTCAGGCACCAAAGGACTTGGCACCTTCACAGTAAATGTGAGCAGATACTTATTAACTTGATACAGTAACCAAAGTGCTGAAGGTAGACTCTGAACTTGATTCATTTTTCATTAGCTTATTTTGAAATGTTACAGACAAGAAAAACATCACGATGCAAACAGGAGACCCTTCCCAAACTTACAAGATTCACACGCACCATCGTAAGCTTTCTTTACATCGTTGGGGACCTTGAGGGTGTACCAGCAAGCTGCTTTTGCAGGACGATACCACTCTGCAGAGGAACTTTGGGCAAAAAAGGCAAATCCAAGGAAAGATATTAAAAATGAAGTGAGATGCACCAGAAGGCAAAAAGGAAAGAGCCAACAAAATCAGTTGCTAGAAATGGAACAGTTTTACACGTACTAATTGTATGGGGTTTTGAGGTGGTCTTAGGAAAAGAAAATGCCTTAAGCTGTGAATGGGTTTTATGATTGTGGATTGAATATATAACAATACTCAATGGGTGTATACTGCACTGCAAAAGGAGACTAACAATTGCAGTGCTGCAGCCACTCCAGTTGTTTACTCAAACATTTACTAAATCGTGGGTTAACACAACTGGCAAGCATGCAGAGCAGATGTTTATGAAAGAACAGCAGAAGATCAGAGCTCCATAACCTGAAATGACAAGGAGATGAACTATAAGCCTCACTATTGCGTGCTTAATCTGAAGTGCATGGGAAGAAGGAACGCCAGGGCAGCCCAGCAAAGCGTCCACTGTGAGACAGAGAGGAGCAGTTCCCAAATCTCAGGGCTTCGGCGACAGTGCAGTGCCAACGCTGCTGCAGAGCAAGGGTTGCATGTGGCCTCCTGGGAAACCTGCATCAGCTTGATAAAGCAAGGATGAAACTGAAACATGGCAAATTTATATCCAATGGACAAAAATCTCTTCCTTTTCTCTTGTAAATAATACCACAGAGCAAGGTTATCCTCAGAGTCACGCCATTTATTCTAGTAGAAAAATTTAGATTCTGAACAGAAAAAGGGACACAATGTTAAGATGAGCGAATCCAGTGAAAGAGATAAATCAGTTATTGTTACAATTTTTCATTAATTATTCACACATACAGTAAAGTTCACTTTCCCTAGATTCTCTGAACTTCATTCCTCATTTTGTGTTTGACCCTAGGATCTCAAAGTAGTTTAGCAAAATTAGCCAGTCAGAAAGCAGCTGGAGGAAAATAACACAAATAAATGACTTTGCTTTTTTTAGTTTGTGCTTTGGGTTTTTGTTGTTGTGTTGTGGGTTTTTTGTGAAAAACATGGTGAATTTTCTCCCGAGCATTCACAGTGTGTGGTATTTGTTTTTTTGTTTTTCTTGTTGCCTACCACAAGAGCCCTTGTATGTGGGTGAGTGCTAGTGCTTTGTCCACTCTCAAGATTTCGTAATGAACCTCACAGTTGTATAATGTTTTCTTAAAGCCCTAGTTACTGTGGCCACACGACTGTCTGGAACCTTTGCTTTAGGAAAATAAAAAGTAAGTTTCTTAGATTTTTCGCGTTGTGGAGAACAGTGAGAAAAGCAAAACCAAAAGAATCACAGTTCCATTAATCCCATGGGAGATTTTAATTCATTTTTTTTAATGCCGTTGCCATAATCCAGTTTAAAAAGTATCACTCAGGAAGCAGACAAAATTATGTTACTTAGGTAAAGTACAATATAAAAACAAATTAATATTTCACCAAATATGCCAAAGAAGAGAGAGATATGCAATAGCAGGAATTAGTTCTCAAGGGAGAGACAAACCTGCAGGAAACAATTCCATAAGCTGGGGAGATTTCCAGAGTGGCTGTGGCAGCTTCAGCTCATCTAAGAAATACTGAGCACAAACGGCTTTGACTGACTGCAGCTCAGTGTAACTGAGCACTCAAACCCCTTCAGTTAGGTCTGTGAGCACGTAAATTGGGCACCACAAAGGTGACCTCAAACATTCTTGAAGTCTTACCTTCCTCTTCAGAAGAGGTAGGTTCTCTTTCCTGATGGACTGTGCTCTTTAGATACGTACAGATAGGAAGAACAAAAATAAGATACCACAGACATCTTTCTCCTTTGCCTGCAGAAAGGTGTGCAGCCTCGTAGGCCTGGGTAACAGGGTCTAAACCAATCTGTGACTTTGTTTCTTCCCTTATAAAGTGAAGGCAGTAAATACCGACTTCACAGGATTCCCAGCATATTCCTAGAGCAGTTCTGAGATCTTCTCAGAAGGATATTACAGCCCCAAGACTGCAGCCCTGCTCTCACCCTTTCCAGCGTGAATGATTGCCGTGTACCAGTCCCCTCCTCTTGAGCTCCTTCCAGAAAAGGTGGTGACAGAGGATTTTTACTAACAAAATCTCCTACCCTTTTACATCAGTCGAGCTGACGTTCCCCTGAGCTGCTTCTGTGCATTTCCAATGAAACTGATGCTTTCATTTCTCAGGATGAAGATCTGGTATAACCAGAGCCAGGGCCTGGCTGCCAGAGTTTTAGCAAAGGCAGTTAGAAGAAGCCTCTTCTTAACGCACTTGTTCCATGGAGAGTTATGGATGCCTTCAGGGACACGCAGTTTTTGAAGAGGTCATCTCCACAGTGGGTTGAAGGCGGGGGCGGATGGGAGCTCTGGGAAAAGCCCCGAGGCATCGCGTACAGCTTCCGTGGCCCAACTGATACATACACCATACCTGCTCGCGTTCTTCTGCTTGCATTTCTAGCCTGCATTGATACATATAATAAAGAATCACGTCAGAGAAGCAGAAAAATTGAAGGCTTACATTTGAATTTACAGTCTAACAACAGGCTTGTTAAACTGAGGCAGTTTTGAAGTAAAGTCAAGTTGACAGCGTCTCCTGAAGGATCCGAGTAGCAGGAATCTGACATGCAGCCGGCTCTTCCCAAGCTGGAGGAACACCACGTGGCTCCTGCGCTCTCTGAGGTAAAAACTACGCTCCTCGCACCGTTCAAAATCAATGAAAATGCTGCAGGGGACTGGCTACCAGCTGAGAACCACTCAGGAGTGCTATTTACTGACAGAAAGGGGACATTTTTCTGCCTCTAACCTGCAACTACGGAGACACGTGGAGCTGCTGGTGGGGCCATGCATGTAGAAACGTCAGCACAAGGGGAGGGAGCACAAAATCAACTGTTCAGCTCTTTGTACACAGGAGGAATGAGTTTACCTGCCAGCACAACTCCTGGTAAAAGCAAGTGAGGAAGGAACAGCTAATGTAAAAAATGGACTTGATGCTCATCTCAAATGGCTCTTGCACCTTTATAAGGGAAATGCAGAGTTATTCCAGTTTAAATCAAGAGAGATCAAGGTTAGTAGCTCAGTGGGGACAGTTGCTGGGGAGCTCTGGCTGGCTGAGGGCAGTATTAAGCAAAGAGTAGATCAGCCCTGCAGAATTTTTCCTTTTGCACGCATTGCAAAGCTTTTGAATAGATTCCTTGAAAACGCCCACAAAGGGAAGGATCCATTATTCGTTGGGACTTAGGCAAAAACCTGACATTGCCCAGAGGGTTGAACCGAATGTAACAAAAGCAGCTGCAGGCAAATCAGAATCTCTAAAGCATTGTGTCTGAGGGCTTTCTATCACTTTTGTTTTCTCAGTTTACCCCTCTCCACACTGGGAAAGACCTGCCTTTTTCCTCTTCTTATTTTAGAGTAGTATTTAGTGATCATCTGCATTACAGAGTAGCAGACAGAAGCGAAGAGTAGGCAGGCGCTGGCAAGCTTCCCACAGTCTTCTGGTCTGATTCATGTTCCTGTACTCTGACCTGGAAATCCTAGCGTTCATTGCACTTTCACAGGAGAAGAGAAGCAGTAAGAAAGGGAAGAAAATGTCAAAACTAATTTTACCCAAATTAAATCTAAGGGAAGACTTCCACTGTAATGGCCTTGTGTTTTCCTCCCTCGACCTATTCACCCTGATTACTCTTATGAGGGAAAAATTATTATTTTGAATGTGTAAAAGCTGGATCATGGTTAAGAATTTAAGGTGGAGCAAACAGAACAAATTCCTATTTAAGCCAATACAGAATACATCAGACTACAACAACCAAGATGGTCATAACTCAGATATATGTAAATGACACTTTGGGGTTTGGTTTTTTTGTTGTTGTGGGGTTTTTTTTGTTTGTTTGTTTGTTTTTTGCTGGTCTTGCATTATTTTGTATTTTTCACAAAGACCCAGCTCGTGGAATCAAGAAATTACATACCAGGCTTCCCTGTCAATTAGAAGACAGTTTCTGAAATGTGCAGAAAAGTCTGGAAAACTGAATCCTAAAGGCCATCCAGCAAGTAAAAGGAATCTGGAACAACCTCTGCTTCTGGGATCTGATTTGTGACTTTCGTACACTTTGAAAGGCCCATAGTCATGTAAAGAAATTAAGTTGGAGTTCTTCCTCTCCTTTAAAAATCTGGCTTATAAATCAGTACGGAGGAGTGAAATTGCAGTGTCCTAGGTTTTTCCTGTAGAAGTTTTAAGCTAAAATGTTCAGCACTTTCCAGAAATCATTCCTACATGCACACAGGGTGCATAAAACTCCTTCTATTTCTATGCACATTGAGTTCAAACTCTCAGCTTAGTCAATATTAATGTATTTAAATTACATTGCCAGCTCTAAGACAAAGATAACAAAATACTGACAACTACACCAACTAACACTGGAAATCATGTGGCCAAACACCCATGCGTTATCAAGCAAAGCACCATAAAAATTAAGATTTATAATATTCTCACAAAAAATAAGACAAGAAACAATAGCATTAGGAGGTAATAATTCAGACTGGTTCACCATGAAATTTCATAGGACTAATGAGAACAAAAAGCTTCACTTGAAAACAATGTCAGCGCTGCTTTTCTGTAAGAATTCCTTTGTTTCTTCACCCCGTATGAACTACTACATATGGCAGAACCCCCCTGTCTTCTAACAGGATTCCTGCCTTCAGTACTGCTTCAGCCCATGAATCCACCTCCTCCCATCTCTCTCCACATCTCAGGGCTGTACCAGGCCTTAATCTCTTATTCTTGCACCCACATTCACAGTGGTTCTCTTTTCTCTAACCAAAAATCCAGTATAGGGTCTAAGGGTCTAAAGGGTCTATAGGGTCTATATATTAATGATTAAAAAGAAACAAATACGACCTTCCTTTCTCAAAAGAACCAAATAATTATGCTTGTGCTAGTCATGAAGAAAGAGGAAATTACAGACAGCCACAGGGCACAGAGTGCTTGAATCACCCCAGCTGTTCTCTAATTCTAAGATGAAAGTTTTAAAATCTTTCCCTTTTTAGAACAGTGGCAAAAATGATGGTGTGCAGCCACGGGCTGAGAACTGCTGCCCCACCCCACAGATGAAAAGCAGGAACATCTACCTCCAGTTTCCTTCTTCATAAGACTATTGTGGGGAAGGGAGGGAATTTAAAATTAAAGTTCCCTGAGGTTGTCTCAGGTATCCTTGTCCTTTGAACAACAGGGAGATCAATCTGCAGTGCAATGCATAGGCATGTAGGACGCACTAATGACTTCCCGTACCACATCATTTACTCTTCTCACTTCTTCATGGTAAGTTTTAGCTGTAGTCCTTCTCTCATAGGTGAATTTTCACAAATCTTCAGTTCACAGTCATATTCCTGTATGGGGGGAAAAGAGGAGTTGAGTTCGTTGTAGGGATTTGGTAGGCAAAGACGACCAGAACTTGCTGCATCTGCTAATGCTAACGTGAAGCTGAGGGGCAGGTATAGGGCTGCTCACAGCGTGAACTACTGGGATGAACTGATACCTTGGCATAGGAGTAGTTCTTGTTTCTCATCTTTACACTTCATCCTGACATTTATGCAGCCACTTCTGGCTACATCCTGCAAGTAATTTTGTACCATAGGAGTGCATTAGTTGATCAAAGCGTACCCTAAACGCAGTCTTGGAGTTTTGCTTTGGACTCGATTTAGCCTGGTTCCACGGACTGAGCATTCCTGCCATATATTTGGTTCAGGAGTACCCACAGGACCAATCATTGTTTCCGGATCTTTATATCCCATCTGGGGCTTGTGGTGCTCCTAAGGCAGGGTCTTTGTGTAAGGGCCTCCAAAAGAAACCTAGTTATTGCATTCTAAAACCACTCCAATGCATGGAAAGTAGAGATGATTAGGGGGCTCGCTTCAAAACAGCACTATTGCTCCAAATCAAAACACTAATTCAGGTAAAGCCGCTTTCAGATGAAAAGTAATCTTTGATGCAGGGTCTCAGGCAAGTGGCATTCTGATAAGCGTTCATTATAATACCTAGAGCCGTTACAATGAATACCAGCAGCTCTGCATCTTCTAACATACAACTATCCTTAAATTTACTTAAGTCCCCTGCAAATCTTTCCCCAAACACAGAAAAGCCTCAGATTACATAAAATGGAAAGATGGATGGCTTGTGGTAAGCCTATGTCTGAACAAACCATATCCCTTTCTTGGACACCCCATATCCCTTTCCTGAATAACGGGAAGAAACAGAACTGTTTTAAAAAATATTTAGTTGTGTTCCCTTGCTATGCACAGGATATGAGGACTCCAAAACATCACAGTCTAGGCTGCGGTTGATAACTATCAGATTTAGGAATCCATATCACATCGAGTGTGGATGCGACACACTCAGCTGGCACAAAAGCAGGGATGACCCATTGTAAGGATACAGAGGCAGAGCAGATCTGTAGTTCTTCTTCCATTAATACTGGTGGATCGAGGAGCTACAGCATAACTGATCTGATCAGAATTTTCCCTGGGCTTCCAATGCAGCAGTGCCCACGTCAATCCTACCAAAGTCAGTACCTTTAGTCCCTGAATACGACGTATAACTGCCCCATGGCAATATGAAGAGCTGGTCTATACAGATTCTGAGAACAGTACCAAAGACCAAACCCCATCTTACGATCCACTCAGCAAAGGTGGCAGGTCCATGAAAAAGCTGGTATGACTTGGACTGAGTCTTCACTGGCTTTTCTTCCCCAGCAAATCTTTTGCTGTTTTTTGGTCAAATGTGCATATTCATATCGCACAAGAGATTACTGGGGGACCACAAGCTGAAATCCTTCCTTGGCAAAATCTCCTTTTGAGGTTTGTAAAATGTTGGCTATGTGAAAAGATTTAGACCCATTTGCATTTTTCACCATAAGAATACAAAGAGTTACAACCTAGAGTTAAAATATATATATCTATATATTATGATACCTGCCCCTAAGAGCATCCATTGCCAGCTTGAGAGCATAACCTACACAGTTCAGGCTATCTTAGTGATCCTTCAGGATTTTGTACTGCTTAACATTCTCTCTCCAGCAGCAGCTCTCAAACCGCTCAAGGGCAACGGTCTGGTTTAACACTGGCCTTGCTTAACTGTCTGTACTTGTCAGACATCCCCCACTTGGATGCAATGAGATGAGATCCCAGATAAGAGCCTTTCAGGACAACTCCGTTCCACTCACCCTTGTTTGCTGCCTACAGATCTGCCCTCAGCAAAGATCTTTTCAGTATTTCTCCTGTCCAACCAAATCAGGCGCTCTGAGTTCAATGCTCTCTTTTTATCCTTCCATGTGACACAGGAAATGGGGAAGAAGAGCTGAGGGGGCAAATGAATGAGAATACTTTCTTCTCTTGTGTACATTTAAAATGAGAGGGAAGAGGGGATGTCCTGCTACTCTATGTAATTTTTTTTTTAAATCCCTTCACAAACCTCAGCTATTTTCCACAACTAACTTAAGAGCCTCTTTTTCACTTATAAGAAGCTCCCACCTACTGTAATCTGTTATTTCTGGCACACCCTAGTATTCTGCACAAAATACTCCTCAGGTCTGAACTCCATTTCTTCATTGACACTACCCACTGGTACACCAAAAAAAGCATCCCTTTTCCTCAGGGCAGGCATCCACTGCTATACCTTTTTTCCCCAAGAAAATCCCAAATATGTTTCTTCCATGTATCCTTCAATTGCTGATTAACAACTAACTACTCTTGTATATCAGCCTATGTATTCCTTGTGTGTTGTACATCAGGATGAGACTGTAAATCCCTCCAGGCAGGCATCTGCTTAACCTACATGTTCTAAAAAAACGTAGATTGGGTCAGACTGATTTTTTTCAGCTGAGGGGGAGTCAGGCAGAAAGAAGAAAAGAAAATAACCATAAGATAAGGGCGACAAGGGAGAACAAAGGACAGTGGAATAAAGGTAAGAAAGGAGAAATGAAAAGGATTGCTGAAGAGTGGGAATAGAGAGCGAGCTAATATATTTGATGAAAATGCAACATTAGCAAGCACAGTATGATTTGACAAGTGTGAACAAGCCTACACCAATGTTAAAAAGCACTACATCTGGCAATGTGTCAATGTTTAAGCAGCACTTTCCTTCTCCTTCCCATGCTGGGATTCTGCATCCTTGATATTCCCTCAGATCCACTTCTAAGCTGCTTCGGTCTACAGGAATACATTTGTAGAGGTGGATTGGACAGAGAACAGATATAAATCGGTAGTAATTACAGTTAATATCATTCTCTCCCTCCCCAGGTTACCTCGTTACAAAAGAAAAGATCAGCAAAACATTGCAAAATGCTGATATACACCCAATCGCAGGGAATCATTTAAAACAGAAATGTTGGGGTTAACCATATGGCGTTTAACCTACCTATCCCCTTGTGTATATTACTTTTACTCCAGCAAATATATGGCAATGAGATCACTTGTCTTTTGGAATACAGCAACAGTTCTGGGGCACTAAATTCAGCAGCTGCAGAATCTTAACTAGAGCAGGATACATATGTGAAAGGAATTTTTAAAATTTCCTCTACCAACTTTCTTCAGGAATCCACGTTGACATTTTTCTAAAGGAAAACTAGGCTGTTCCCCTGTTACTATATGATAAACTCTGTGTGTAGATATGCATGCAGATTTGATCGTAAGACTTACCAGTTCGTGTTACCAATATATACATACACGTATCATACACATTTGCTATTTTTATGGACATAAAGCTCCTAGATTTGCTACATGTTGACAGTTAGTTTTGTGCAGGTTTATCCCATGTTGTTTTCAGCTAGGGTTTAAACATTCTTCTAGGTTTTAACCACGCTTAATCACAACATTTTGTTCTTTTTTCACCTGTGGGTCCATTGGTGAGCATCCATCATTGTGGCTGAGGGCAGCAGGTCTCACTCTCGTACCTCCATACAAACTAGAGAGCTCTATATTTAATAGCATAAACTACCAAATCACTCATGCCGTTTAATTTTAGAGGTATTATGGAGGCAAAATATGAATCCTCAAGACTTCATTCTGCATGAATTGCAGTTCAGTATTGCACATTGTCAATTTAAAATAACCAAAACCACAGCAACACAAACTTCCTGTTACTTATCAAGCTTTTGCTCCTGTAAAGCTCGTGTGAGCAGATTGTTGTTTATTCTCATATGTTAAAGCATTTGGAAACTATCAGTCATTTGGAGGGGGGAGACAAGAAAGGAAATTCCCAAGATTTTACATGTAGGGACAAATTCAGTCCCTGATTAACAGGTGCAACTGTTGTTGTTTTTGCCAGATTTATTCTTGCTTCTAGCAGGACAGAGCTGAAAAATTATGGGCCTAATAAAACAGATTTATCATCTAGATAAAAATAGTTTCTTTATACTCTGCACTCTGTGTCCTGTGCTGCTTAGGAACTCTTCAAAATTCTTTTGTTTTTGACAATAAATCGGTTCCCATGACAACACCATCTGATGTCACAGAAACAACGCATGTGAGGTCATAAATCCTTCAGAGGAAAAAACAAAATCACAAAGGAGGCCCAAAACTTTACGTTATCTGTGATTTGAGGCCAATGTTGGCTTCTTTGTTCTGTACAACTTAGTTTCACTCTCTTTCCTTTTTTTTTTGTCCCTAAATATTTTATTAAAAAAAAATAAAAAAATAAAGGAGTGGAAAGATTTGTCCCAGGAATTTCCTGTTGGCTGTTGTCCAGAAAACAGAGAATACCAGCAATAATGTGAACAATGCAAGTTCCTCCTAGGCCTGCTTCGAGCAAGCGTCCAAGTCCTTCTGTAACTTGGCTGAAATATGACAGTGCGTTGGAGAGGTTACTGGGCTCCGTAGCCAGAGGTTTCCACAGAAACATTTCAGTTTCTCTCCTGCTCCTTCCCCCTTCTCTAGGCTCCAAGTTACAGGAATCCAACAGTTCACATTACTGAAGTAAACATCCTACTACCGCACAGCGAAGAATACATTAAACAACTGGCTTTGCAAGGAAAAAATACAAGCTTGCATCTGGTATATGATGAAATGCAGGACATTGCCCATGTAGATAAATACAGTAGATGAGATTGTCAGCCAAATATGTCAGTGGTCAGTTCCAGGCATATCAAAGGGAAGAGCCAAGAAAACCTGCAGAGAGCAGGTAGTTGTGAAATAGCCTTCTTACTGTTTTTTTCCTGACCAGTGGTCAACATGCCTTTCAAAAGCAGTATGCTTGCACACGTCTGCACACACACGCACACACATGCATGCATACACACACTGTCTTTTTCCTTTTCTACACCTTGGCAGAACCTAGCCACTTTCCTCTTGTAACTATTGTCTTTTACTAACTGTACGCTAAGAATCAGGCATCTATTAAGTGGTTTGTAGAGTTTAAATACGGAATTAGCCAGCTCATGGAGAATCTGCCATAATAGTCAGAGAGACACATCAGCAGATGTCATCAGAGAGAGACATCAGGTCACATGAATAAGATTTTAAGAACTGAATTTTTAATCCGCTTGATATGTTAATGCATATTTAAGAGTACAGATGTGTTTTTCACAGCTTACATCCAAAGATCTGAAAACATTTTTAAATGGGTTTCCAGTTTAGACTTCACTCTTTTATGAGGTAACGCAAAGGACATTCTACTAGTGAGAGATATATTCAAGCTCCCAAGTACAGTATGGCAGCAAAAATAAACAAACAATACCTTATTGTCAAGTCCAAACATCCAAAATTTTTGAGTTGGAAAATTGAAAAGATACTTGCTTAAATTAGAGACTATATTAAAAAGAATACATTTTTTAATTTGTCTTTCCAGCCTTAACAGTGCACTGAGTTGCTAGTTCAAGCTTTTCCCCCAGCTGAGAAAATTAAAAGCGTGCCCTTTATGTAATGAAATAGATTTCACATATTTGCATTACTTCAGGAGCTGGAACTTTTTGAAAATACAACAACTATCCTGAGACTCAATAAAATCATGAGAGCTGGCAGCACTGTGTTTAGGACAGGAAGTAATGAATGGTAATGCTTTCATTCAAAACTCCAGGGATAGGTAGAACACAATTACTAAAGTATGAATTTACACCAGGCTGTGCTTAAATATGCTCTCTGAAAAAAAAAAGTCTCGTATGACCAGTAGAGGCAAAAGTTACCAGGTGTGTAATACATCATTATCAACGAATACCCTGTCTTCAGCGTCTCCTGAAGCTATGCTGAAGCTACAGGTCAGAACTGGCTTGAGGAATACTTTCTACTCTACCTTTGCTTTCCGCGATGTTTGGCACTCATTTGTGAAAATCCTGACTCAGAGCAGGGTAGCTTTGGAGATAACAGGATCACAGCACAAACACTACGGCTTTTATACTAGTGGGATGTAATATAGTAATGCAAAGTATTCCAATCAACTGCGAATAGTAGCTAGTCCAGACACAACCCCACACCAACCATCTATTTAGTAAGTGGAAGTTAAATTAACTATAATCTAGCATTATGCCTACAGGTACAGATTACTTTTCCATACCAACTAAACATATTCAGAAGGTGAAAACGGATGGTGGTGAAGCACTTGGATGTGTATTTCAGAATGCTTTGTCTGTGGAGTGGAATTTCAGGCAGGGCTGTTACCATCCTTCGGATGTTGGCAGAAGAGGGTAATTACCAACGATGACCTAAGAGTGCTATATATACTTATACCACATACGTGGTCATGGAAACCACCACAAAAACTGCTGTATTTTCAAAAACATGATATAAATTTCAAACTATTATATAAAGTGGCTTTATACTTCACTGCTAGGGTGCACTAGTCTCTTTCTATACCATTCACAGCATAGTTACTATAGTAACTAATGCATTGCAAAAGAGAGGAAGAAGCTAAAAAGAAACTAAAAAAACCCCTTAAAAATGATAAAGACCAAAGAAAGGAAGTGTCTTTACAAAACCAAAAAACACACTGCGAAGAATGCAGGCACAGTTTTATGGCCATTTGTTTGGAACTACCAGCACCACATCACTCAAGGCGTTGTCACTTGAACCAATGTAAATTATTTAGCCAAACAGTTCCGTGGCGCAGAGCACTGCGGTAGCTACGCGTACCTAGACTTCTTTGGAGGGGAGATCAGTTTCTGAAAGCGGTGAAGAGTTTAAAATTTCCCATTTTCAAGTTTCATGTACAAAGCAACCAACTTTGGCTTTAGCAGAGGAGTGTGGGAGCAACAGATCAACACACAAAGTAATAGAAACTCTTATATAATATTACATACTAACGAGAAGAAACCTCAACAGAGCATAAGGCTCTCTAAAGTCAGGGATTAAAAAAGTTTTATGCATCACTTTACCTGTGTGTAAGTGCATATCCATACAGTGCAGAGTCTGATTTTTCCACTATCTACTACATGCAAATCTTCACGTAAAATTACTATATCAGCACCGCATTCATTCCCGTTGCCATTCTACAGCTACACAATGCAAACTAGCTGTGGGACAGTAAAACTAGATACAAAAATAGAAATTCAAGAGTTTCAACTAATTCAACATTCCTTTGCTTAAGGATATTCCTGATAAAGCCTATAGCTCGCTGTCTCTGTCAGCAGTTCTCTTTCCTCAACCCTCTTTGATATTGTCTTCTTAATAGGAAAGCTATCATCTAGTATTTTTTGGTTGGAATATTATTCTGTTCTCTGGTGTCTCCATGACACTGTCAGGAAAAGCCACTCTCCCCATAGTATACTGGACAGTCATTTAAAGGATGCCTTCCGCAACTGACATTTCCCAAACGCTTTTTAGAGAACAGGAAAAGCAGTAAAAATGGTTTCTGCTAAATCTCTTGGGAACGGATAGGTTTAGCCATTAGCCAAAGGCTCTGGCAGGTGGTCAAAAGTCACATGTCAACCACAAAAGGCTAACCCATTTGGCTCAAAGGCGGACAACGAATACATGGAAAATCGCCATCACAATCAGTTAAATAACAAAAACATAGCAAACCATTTGGAAATTTTCTAAGACCTTCTTTCATTTTGCAAATATTTTGCAAACCTAAAAAACCAAAGACCTCAAAAAACAGTTTTTGGTTGGCTGCAATAAATAGGGCAACACCAAAGCTCAGCTTTAGTGTACTTCAGGTATCAAAACCTCGCATCTCACAAATCATTGAACTAACGGCTACATAAATAAACCTGGAACAATCGGAGAGGGAAGAATTGCATAGCAACTTAACTCATATCCCCTTCTTCCCTCCTTATCTACAACCTCAGTCGTAGATTTCAGAATTTTAGGAAGAAAGAAGGAAAGAAACTGAATTTCCTAATCAGCCAAACTAAATCATACAAAAAGCATCTAACAAAAAGTTCTAAGCTTTTCCCAGTGAACCTGAATTGACAAGTTCACCTGTATTTCTCATTCCTTTTGATTTTTCTCTTTCCCTCAACACACAGAAAAGATAGCACATACTCTTCAGACAGTCTAATATTTTTTTAATCAAAAGGAAATTAAAGAAGAGGCAATGATGTACATTCCTTCTGGGGAAAGTAGAAGCCTCATTCCTATCCTGGCTTAAAATAGCCTGATTGAACTACAATATTTGCATTACAATTCTGGGTCAGCTGCACCATGGGATTATGCGTGCAGATCAGAGGGTTGTTTAGTTTTTATTTTCAGGCTTGTAGATTTTTCACATTATATCCATTCTGCTGCACATCCCTCCTGATATTATATATCGATGCAGTTTGGAACAATTGGAGAGATTTACTCCCTGGATATTTGGAGTAGGAAACAAGGCCTACGGCAGTTTTATTCATTGGAAGTGCTAATCTTTGCTGCAGAGTATCAGGTGTCAAAGTAGACAAAAGAGCCTTTGATTCTTTTCAAACATTGATTCAGATTCTCATATTCTCTACTTCTGCATCAAATCATAGCATTCTTTGCTACGGTGCTCTGGATTTTACCTGGAGTATATAAAAAGAGGACCAAGTAATGCTTATGAGGTGTCATCTGGTAAAACGTCTTCCCTGTCAACTACAGCTGAACAAATGTCTACTACAGCTCAGCAGAAGTTTCCAATTAATTTCACTTTCTTCACATACTGTATGTCAAATTCTTGAACATATTTTTAGTGGAATAATTTGCAAACTTACTCACTGGATAATTCTTGATCTGCTGACAGGTCTTGGTGGACAGTTCGGGCCGAGCTACTTAGTTACACAGATAGGTGTTTTTACATTTCTCTTCTGGCAGCAGTGACTCTAAGTAATGCACAGATCTTGCAAAGGCCCATCTACGTAGAGCTGCATTTCATACTCATCTCACTTACCCGCTTGTGTGTAAGAAGCAGAGCACTTGTTGACCACAAAAGGGAATTTTAAGTATTAATTAAAGCTATTTAGAATCATTTGCTGAAAGGCACTGCAAGAATATGAAATATAATTATCTGCCCTGCACTGAAACAGTGAACAAATCCATACAGTTACAAAAACTGGAGATTGATGAGACCATCTAGTCCCTAATCCTGATCAGTGCAGCAATTAGTGTATTCTAAGAATGTTATTCAGTTTTAGTCAGTGACTGTGCTTCTATCATATTTCTTAGAAACGCGCTCCTCTGTTCGCTGACTCATAGTCAAGAACAAATTTCATCATCTCATTTTACCTCGAGAAATTACACTCCTTTGTATCATCTTTAATGGTTTTTCCCCAGAGTTTTTCTTTAGGGTTTTATGCTGCATGTTCTGGGGTTTGTTTTGCAACCTCACAGCATTTGTGACTTTCTGAAACATTTTAGATTATCAGACCATTTCTCTCTTACATTTCTCTTCCAAGCTCTACATAAAAGACTCTTTTGATTTGCCTTCATGAATCAAAACTCCAGATATTTCATCCTTTGAGTTGATGCTGATATGAATTTCCCCGGCTTTGTAGAAATCTTTCTTACGCTAGAACTTGTACGCTGCCTACAATGCATACATTTTAGGGAGGAAATCACTGGAGCAAATGAAAAAGAATACAATCTTTTCCAGAAGTCATCAGTGTTCCTGACTCTGTACCACTGGAAAAGCTGTTTTATTTTCATTAAATAGCTTATCCTTACCACATCGCTCTCATTTCAAAGTGAACCTGCTGCTATACTCATCTTCCTGTTTTGAGAAGTGAAAACACTAGGATTTATTTTGATAGCAAATATCTTTCCATTTATTAACATAAGAAATGGTCTAGACAAGGCCAAGCAGTTTATGAAATGTAATTACTTTCACGATTGATTAATAGTACAGGTGCATGTCCTACTATTTTTCTTACTCCTTTATTATCGTTACTGATACACTGATACATAGGAATCTCACTCACTGATTTCTATACTCGTGTGATATGTGTCACGCAAACAGAGAGGGGAAAAAAGGGCCACTACTCCAGTTTCACATCTGTAGAAGACATTTGATTTTCTATAATATGGAATTTGGATTAAGAAGCCAGAACATGGCATACATTCTAATATGACATGCACCAAATGGATTAAAAGCTGGCTGATAGGCCTGAAAATTCAACAATTTGAAAAAAGCTCCCCTTCACCCTGCTTGACATGAGTCTTTGCTTTGAGTGTCTTCTGGATATATAATTCTGCAAGAACAAAAAAAGATTGCGTTGTTTTTTTTTAAAGCTACCTACATATGTACACGAAACAAGTCTCTCTTCCAGCTCCCCTTTCCCTTTCTCTCGCTCTCACACACACATCTGAGACCTGAGATAGAAAAGCCACAGTTACCTCCTCAGCAGAAAACAGTAACAGCATTTTATGTATATTAATGAAGGTGGATTAAACATCTTTCACTGTGACTGAGTAAAACAGTGTTGGAAACCCGTAAGTTATTGGGGGGTGTGGAGAGAGAGTAATATTATGGAAATAAACACAACAGTCTGAACAAGCCAAGGGCAACACACAGATTTTTCACTTCCTTCACGGAAGCGTCAGTAATGGAGAGAACATATCAGAAGTCTCATCAGGTTCTATATGCCGACTACAAATACGATACTCATGAGTACTTGTTTATGGTTTAATTTTGTTTAATGTTATTGTTGCTAATATCCACTTAGAAGCACGGAATTAAAATGTTTTTTGTTACTACTATCATATTTTTCTGTTTGGCAGACTGATTAGTTAGTCTTCGTTTCTAATGGGACTTGAAAGGAATATGATGTACAATTTTTTTTGTGCACAAGTTTTTTCCTCCGTGTCTCAGTTCAGCATTGCCCAGGGTGGTTTAGCAGTTAACTTTCACTCCCTCTGCTGGCTCTCAGGCATCAGAGCAGAAGACAGTATTTTGTTTAGGTCCTATAAAAATGAAATATGTTTACTATTACTTTTATATAAAAATAATGGTAGCATTTAGAGGAAATTCCTGACATATTAAAACAGTTCTGGATACACTGTGTTCATGCATTTTGCAAGTTCATTGAACGTTCTAGTCTCCCTGGGCCTTCCAAGTCACTCTTCAGGGGTTCTAACCAGCCATGCAGGCAACCAAGTCTAGCAGCCCAACAGTCAACAGCGTATTCATTGCCAGTCTCAAATCTGATGTCATATTGAGAATGTTACTCCATCAGACTTTTACAAGAAGAAGAGCACATTTGACAGAGCTATCAGCCAAGACTATGAAGATCCTTTGGAGAAAACCAGCAACAGTTACAATTTTTAAGAGCTAAGTAAGAAAGATGGATGATGAGCAAACCAACAGTGTGTGGAAGGAGGAGACCAACTAATCCCCTGAATAGCACGGAGAGCTCACATTGAAATACTCAGTCATGCAGGCCTACAAAAAACATTGCCAACAGCAAAACATGATTCCTAGTGATAATACAATCCTCTTAGCCCGCCATTCACATCTCTCTTTTCTGTAATAAATGTGGAATTAGTGCACATAAAACCAAGGATACCCTCAACCATTTTGCAGCATTATGCAAGAACAACCTTACTATCTGCATCTAAAATACAAAGGTCTTTTTCAGCCTTACAGCTTGCCCTTCTGCTCTTCCATCATCACAGTTGACACAGCTGACAAGTTTATCTATCTTAACTGTACTCTCCCTAGCTCAGCAATAATTGCTGACAAGTATCTCCCTGCTTTCAAAACAAGCTGAACACTGGGCTTTCCACAAAATCATGTCTGGAGTGATCAAAGGATCCTGTACTCACCCTGAATCTGTTTTAGAAGAATCTGGTTTTATTTCTGCTATTTTTCATGATCCTCCATAGAATTGCCACCTCCAACAGCTAGACCAGTTCCTCCAGGGCTGCCTGGACAGGAGTCTGGGAACCTGCTGACGTGAGTACGCAAGAAGGACTGACCTTCTGTCTCATAGTAGGTCACCTTCTATTGAAACCTTCCTAATACTGTGAAGACACCGACAGCTCTCCTCAGAGTTTGTCAGCTCAGTATCAGCAACACCAAAATAAAAGACTTTGGATGAAGAGATCTGAATACAAACCTGTTACAATGTTCTCACAGTATCTATGACAAAATGTACAGACAACCTGGTGGATAAAAGAGAGAAGAGAAACCCTAAAAATTCAATTAACACCTTCTCATCACTTAAAATTCACATCTGTTCCTAAGTGGTCTGTTTCCAAATGGCAGTATGTAGAGATGGTGGAGGTAAAAATTGTTATGTCACACCGAAAGAGCGGTCACCGCCAGCTACAGCAATCAATAACAACAGAAAAGCTTCCAGAAGCTACAAAACCTGAGTGCCATAAAGAGATGTGTAGAGACAAAGGTTATGATAATGACAAACAGACCTAATGCATTCTGTTCAGAGCAAAGCAAAATCCAGGCCTGACACATACACATTTTTAAGGATGGCAGGAAGCGCTACTGAAAAGTTGCAGAGAGATATAAAATGAAAAAAAAAAAAAAATAAATATTTTAGGGCATCTTTTAAAATTAATTTTTTTTTTTTCATCTCCTTAACAGATACCATCAGAACTAAGCTTTCCTTAGAATTTCTGATGCTTTTCTGGGAAAGTGTAGAAAATATTTTGGACTTGAAGAAAACAAACATAATTTGACTACAGGTCTCTCAATGATAATCTGAATTACATCCAATGTTTGGTGAACTTCTACATACATCCAGAAATGTTCTGAGAATGGTCTGTATTGTTGACTCCTGGTTTGAGTGGCTTTATAAGAGACACATGCATGCAGTAACAGTGTGGTTTAGGAATATTACTAACTTCCCTAGTATTAATGTTACCTGGCAGGTCAGTGTCCACTGACTGCAGTGGCTGCTTCTACAAGGTGACCTTCTGCTCTTGTGGAGTGGAAGTAATGCGATCTCTGCAAAAGTGCACAGCACAACTGAGAAAGTCATTAGAGATAGAACTGCAACTACCAAAAACTGAGGAGCTTTCCGTTTAATATATTAAACAAAGCCCCCTTGAGGCAAAAAAAAATTAAACTACCTCCCAGATGAACCAAATGTCACATGGGACTCTACAGGTATGTAAATAGGTAAAAAGAGTCTATAATTTTTATGAGCTAAACATAAACCCATTGGTCATATATGCTTCAGATCCTAGGGTCCACAGCACTGACAATATGCATTAAGTTAATTGTACCTAAAAGGAAGTACAATTAAGTGCACCACTATTTCATATATTAACCTCACTCAACAAGAGCTGCGTAGAGCGCAACTTGAACTACCTGGCATATACTGGCAATCTGACACATTTGAATGGATGCTGCTTCTTCACTGAATACTACTGCCAGCCTCCCATGTATTGGTACAAAGGCTGAGAAAGACTTGCTCAGCATTTACCTTGGCTTTATATGATCCATAGAGAAGCATGTGCCAATATAGGAACAGACCAAATGCGTAATCTGAGCAGTTTAGAAACAGCCTTTTGTAAATTTCAGTCATCTTAATCTCATTGAGTCATGCTTTTCATTCCAGATTGGAGCGAGAACTCTCCGTTGCGTCTAAATGGACAGATGCACCAGAAAAAGAAATAAAGCTGCACAAGAATAAACTTTCCTGGCCTTCTCCCCCTCTGTCTATGGTAGGTGGATAGGAATGGGGCAGAACAAATTATGCACAAGCCCAGGATGTTGCCCAAAGGTATAACCTAGTATAAAATCATGGAATCATAGCCTGGAAGAGCCTTGCCATCTGGACTTTCTCCCTGCTTTGCAGCAAGATCAATTTGTGCTTACACAAATTCTTCTAAAATCCTTCAACTTCCCTAAGAAATCTATTTCTGTGCTTTATTAGCAGTATCATTAGAAAAGGTTTCCTAAAAATCTTATTTGAGGCTTCCTTGACTCACTGTTTTTTTCTTGTTCTATCCACCATGAATTGAAGAAAAGTGGATCCCCTCCTCCTTTACATCAGCCTTTGATGTACTCAAAGACTAATATCAGGTTCCTTTTATAGTTGGATAAAGAATTACATTTTTGCTTTTTCTTCGGCAAAAGGACCAACACTACTTGCAGAGTCTCGCCTAAGTTACTGAGTTATAAATCTCCACTAGTAGTCTGAACATTCAGGTACCTTCTCCTTGTCTCACCCTAGAGCACACTCCATCAGTTCCAGACCATGAAGATCTCTACAAATTTTCCTTGTCAAATTCAATCCCATGCAGGAGGCCTTACTGTGCGAGAAGGAGGAATTGACACCTCTCAGGCCTGAGAAACGAATTCACCACTACACTTTGCTGAGTTTGACTTCAGTGGAGCCACAGCTGTTTATAGTACTGCAACTTTAATCCCTACTGTTTCAGCTGTTTCCTCAGTTGCCTGCCAAAGTGTAAGGTAGTCAGAAACTTTGTGGTGTCTTGGTCGTAGGCTTTATATTCCCCAGAATTCTGTAGTTTGCTGCAAATGAATTGGGCATGTACGAACTGACAGATCCTGCCTCTTCTCTGTGATGGGAAAGGTCATACACCACAGTCCTTGGGAAGGCCCAGGAGGCCAGCCTCAGGTCTATGTTACTGTAGAGTGTAAAGTCCGCAGAGAAGATAAAACGTGGACAGCTGAGAAATACCTTCTCGGTGCCAAGCTCCATTTATTGTCATTCCAACCACACTATGTTGCAGCTTCATTCTAGCAGAACTAACTCTAATGAGGACGATATTTCAGTTAATAATTCTGCTTTTTCAATACTGCATTTGTGCTTAAAAGAGGTTAGAAATACTCAATGTAAGGATTTTTTCTGATGTAGCTATGAAACATAACTGGAACACTCAATAATACTGTAAGCCCCACAAATAAGAAATGTGAAACAGGACGGCAGTGACTGACAGCAGATCTGGCCCATAACTTCAGCTGAAAAGAAACGCAAATTTGTGAGGACCAAATCACAGTGTCTCAAGAGAAGGCCAAATCCACGTTTTCAGGCTAGCCGCTCTGTTCTAGTACTTCAGTGGTTTGAATCAAAACTCTTAATGCAAATTCTTCTAAACCTCAGAATTATTTAAATAGACACCTAATTTTTTTAGACCCACGCCAGAGTGATAATGGGTTAGCATTGAGAAGTTTAAGGGTTTAACTAAGTACTCAGGAGGACATTGGTATTCCCAACCTGAGAGAAAATTTAAGGCAGCAATTAACTCCTGCAATCTGCTCAAAATAAAATAAAAATAACAGTAATCTTGATGAAATTAAAAAAAGCCGTGTTTCTCTGCAGTGATCCTTGAACAGCAAAGCATTGGAGTGCAATGGAAAGAAAGCCAGCGCTTGGCTTGTAGTGCGTTAGTGCGCTATCACCTCTACTGCCAAAGTGAACCATTACTTACTAAAAGTGCTCTCTAGACGGGCCCCTTCTGGGACAACGTACCCATCACTTTCTGAAGGGTAGTTCGCAGGATTCTTCCCTTTTTGTTGGACAGTCCCCTGGGCTTCCAAATCTCATGCATTATGGATAGGATCTTAATGGAGACTGGCTGCCTAAGCACTGCTTGCCGAGCCTCTCAGCTCAAGGCAGCCATTGCTGCTCTGTGCTTTTCACTTCTCTTTCCATCTTGTGTCTGCCAATTAGACTCAAATTTGATTTCTGTTCCATCTGTATGAACCCTATTAAAACCCAATTCTGCTTATCACCAACAGCTTTCTTTAAATGAAACTACTTTCCCTCTAATTTCTCCCAGATTCAGAGGCAAATCAATCTGCAATTACCTGACATGTTGTCAGCCCGTGCTACTTGGACTGGTCCCCCCACTTTGTATTTGAGAGGGAGCCTCCAGCTCACTGTGACCTCCTTGGCGCTTTGCAACCTGCCACCGTGCTGTCCACCTTTGCCTTGTCTGATCAAAACCGACAACTCTTGTACATAAAGGCCCCCAAATTACGTCTCCCTGCTGTAACACAATACCAGAATAGTACTGGCCACACAGGCATTAGTTCTAAGTTAGTGGTCTCTGCAAAAGCACCGATGATTTAACTTTACACAGAAAAGAAACTTGCTTATTAAACATTCATGAGTATCAACAGGCAATTAATATCCAATAACCTCTTAAGGAAGAGTCTTCCCGATTATAATGAATTTTTGTAGCTATGTCCTAATCTTCTTTAGCTAAGAAACTTAGGATATTTTATGAAGGCTATGGAACCTTACTGTTGTTACAAATTAGAGGAATGTGAATGGGTTCATGTCATCTCTTACAGAAAAGAAAGGGGCAAAAGAGAAATATTTTTCTTCCAGAACACAAATAATCTCAGTTTTCTATGACTCCTTGGAAAAGAAAAGAAACAGCTTCAAGAGGGTGCAGCGAGGCTCTCTTCTTCACTTCTTTTCCTGGTGATGATTATAGTTGCTAAAAACAGAAAGCTGTTGTTTTGAAAATAATGTCAGTGTAGCTTGATAATAGACAACAAAATTGTCTACCCTCCATGATCTACTTCCTTTCTCCTCGCTGGTTAGCCATCCCTGTTCTTTACTACAAGTGGATATGAAACACTTTCTATGAAAAGGTGTCATACTTTTACAAACAATTGGAAACAGAGGTACTTCAGATTTGGAGAAGAATCTACAGTGACAGAACTACCTTTGACATCAGGCATTTTGAGTAATATCTGAACTCTAGTACACTGATGCTGAGGTTGTTTCGAAAGACAATGAGGACTGACGCAGACATGAACATTTCTCTCCCCAAAGAGGCTCTGTTGGGAAAAGGCTGATTCCCTATTGAAGCTGGAGGAACCAGGGTCTTCATACAAGGATCTCAGATGGCAGTGGTTTTGCTGACATATTACCTGCTGACAGGTACATTTTATTTGTAATATTCTCGGCACAGTAAAGTATATGCAAAAAAGCATAATGTGATGTCTTCCTTCTCCTCAAGTTCTCACCTGAAGGTTTCTACATGGAGGGATCTCCCTTTTAATCATCCCTATATAAGGCCAGCAGTAGAAACATTTCAGGCTGTTACACAGAAACGATACCCAGCCTTTTCTGAGCCGCTCTGGTTTTATTGTCTGGAACCTATCCACGAAGAAGGAACAGAGTCAGACTAAAATGACTAAGAAGCCACAACAGAGATATAGGAAGTAATTAAAACTTATGTTGTAGTTAGAAATAGTGAACCCTTTGGAGCAAGAATATGTCTGGCTATTTTAAGAATTGTAGTAGGCCTTCGTTGAGCCATCTAAATGAGTAGCACATATATAGAATAGCTAACAATAAATATAATGGTATTTTATAAAGTGCGCATATAAAATGGTAGCATGATAAACTGTAAAAACAGACAATAAATCATATTTTTCATTCAACCCTGGCCACCTCACCTGTGTTCTGCACACTAACCCTCCTCTCCAAGGATTTATCCTATTCCAGACTCTAGGAACAGTTTGAAAAACAGTTGCTACTTAAAATACAGAATGGGAAAAACTGCCAGAAGACTGTTTTCCTTTCCTTTCTCTTCTTCTAGTTACACAGGTCCAAAGTTCTAGATGGATAGCAGTCACTCTCGCATTGATGTGAAGTTTAAAGGTTTATTGCTTTAATCATCAATGGCTACATATGGATGCTGTAAACCAACTGGCGCACTGACAAGTCCAGGGAAAGGCATAATTCCTGAGAAAGGAGAAACAAAGCAATCACAAAGCACTTCCTTTTAGCCACTGGTTCTAGCTAAACAAAACTTCCTGCTCACATAATGAGAAACTCAGGGCTGCTGCTTTTCCTAACTATGAACAAAAAAAACTTGGTTTTAACTGTGGCTGCAGCCTCTGGGCATCAGCAAAGTTCGTCTGAGTTCAAAAGAGGGTAGGAAGCCATATTTACTTTGGGGAAACCCTGAGTAAAAATGACACGCTGTGTGCTCTGTAACACATGCACAGCGAGCTTAACACATCTTCTCTGTAGCTTGCTTGCAGCAGTACCCACTGCTCTGACCAGGCTGCTGGACTGCTCAAAGTCCAAGTAAATGGATAAAATCCTCAAATATCATCCAAAAAAATATACTTTTGGAGGGGAAAAAAAAAAAACAAAACATGGCCACAATGACACACGTACATAGTTGCCTTAAGACGGGGAGGTAACACTCTAGTTACTCCTTAGCTTAGGAAAGGTCAAATACAGGAGTCCAATTTTCCTTAGAGTAACAGAATTTTTCTTTCTTAATTCCCCTCACTGGCCATCACTGTTTCTTTCTTAAAGCTTTCAGCACTTAGAGACCTAATATTCTCAAGGATACGTATGACATAGACTTACTGCTGTAATAATATAACTCCATGGGCGAATGTTTCTACATTGGAATAAGCATATCCATATGGTAAGATACGCTGGGATAGCTAGAGCATTGGAATTGCACCTCTGTGGATAGGTAGGTCAGTAGAAGTTTCTATGTGGACAATGCCAGGCAGATTGGCTCCATCGCCCAGCCTAACAAAGCCACAGGTAACTCACTCTTCTCTCTAGACCTGGTAACAAAGTCAGCCTTTCAGAGTTAACTTCTTTTAAAAAACGTTAAGGAGCATATTGTCCTCCTGATCTACACCCATGACCACCAACAACACAGAGTCAACCATTTTCTAATGAACTCTGAAATACTGGTTGCCATGTGTGTTTTTAGATAACGTCCTTATGATCAAACACAAAGGCCGTTTTGAAAGCGTGTAAATGAAGATGCTTTTTAACACCTCTGTATATTATTGTTCCCTGGCACCATGGGTGGATGACATTGGAATGAAGAGGTTGACAGAAGGAAGGAGTTGGATAGCATTGTCTGCAATGGCTTGGGAAGTTCTCTAGGCACAAAAGGCAAAGAGTAATATCAAGCAGATGGCTAAAAACAGGAACCAAAGCAGAAAGAAAAAGAAAAGAAGCTGCTTGAGCAACACACACACACATTTGCAAGGTCTCATTGGCAAACCAGAACAATGAGTCTTTTGTACAAGGGAAATAAATTATACAACCTAGGGCCATATCACTCTGCACACAAAGCTGCATTAAATGAATTGACTGATTAATAAATCAGACATCAAGAGCTACTAAAAACTGTCCAGGAACTCTTACTGCTGTATGCTTCATATGTACACATAAGTGACATACTATTATTTTAAGTGGTCAGAATCGTATCTTATCACATGTGAACATCATAAACCCTTTATAGCAAAGAGCCAGCACAGATTCTTTTTTTAGCCTAAATGTTAAGAGCCTTTGCTTTTGGAACAGGACAGTTCGAATTCTATCTCCAGTTAACCACAAAGCCCCAAGTGACTATAAAATGCAGTAGTGACATCTGTACAGTTTCAGAGGCCACAGATTGTTTCCATATTCTAATTACTACATCTCATTACAATAAAGAAAAAAATCACTTCTTTTTTTGAGTCACAGATGTGAAAGGAAGATCTTGTGGTTAAAGTAAAGGATTCATAGAATCCAGAGGCCCAGATATTTTTTCTACTTCCAACTATATCGTAGAGTTCGAATGCAGTAACACTCACTTTCTTCCACTGAGTCTTGGAAGACTTACAAATCTGTGTTCATAAAGCATTTTGAGGTCTTAATTTAAATGCCTCATACTGTCACAAAATGCATAAAATACCTTACAAGAAGGATTTTTATTATCACAGATTAGAAAGTTTGAAAAGAGGAGATACTAAATTTATTCTGTATGACTGATTTTTTGTGTCAACTTTATTTTTAGAACACTAGACAATTAGGAGATACTATACAGTATTTGAATTTCCAAAGCTGCAATCCTTGATTAAATCATGGTTATGTGAACAAAGTCTGTACAAGATAATGTTCAATTCACGTAGTTCTGCTAACCTACTAGCCTTTATAAGGCATCCAAGAAGCATGTAAATTACAAACATTGGTTCAGCCAGAAAAGAAATGCCAGTGGTATTACCAACCACACCATGATGGGCTTGAGAACCCAGTGCGACATACTACTAGTGTAATTGTATTTAAATTTAACCCAGCACCAAACTGGGTGCCTGAGGTTGACAGGAATCTGTGATTCTTCACCAACATTTATAGAATGAAGCATCTTCCTTGGAAACACTGAGTTTCATGTGAATACTTAAGCAACAGCTGGCACGATAAGGCATGCATATTTGTGTCCAAAAATATGTGCTCTGGGTGCGGCAGGAGGAACAAGGTCACGAGACATGTGCCTTCAAGCCTAGGTACTAGCTGGAAAGCACTCATGACGCAGGAGAGAGTACCCAGTGGGGTACTCACGCACCCAGAGAGACCCAGTGGGCCAGCACGTTTTTAAAAGGGTTTTCCATACTACATGACTTTGGAAGTCACCAGACTGCCAAAGAAGTTAATGAGATTTACTTAGATAGCAGTTTTTAAGGCACAAAAAATCTCTGGGTATGAATCTCCCACTGAACCTCTAGAGTCAGAATACCGAAAATGCCATGAAAAAACCCCCTTGTGATTTTTTGCAACACACAAACAAATTAATTCAGAGGACACTCCATACACTCTCTTAAACCGGTCCCATATAACAAAGGAGTTCTGCAGACCTGGAGCAGCTCCTGCAACCCACCATCTGGAAATGTAGGTATTTCCCTGTTCCAAAAATTCAGACTCAGTTGTGTCTTGGTGGGGGATCTCCAATGTGTGAGTCACCCTCACTGAGCTGCCACTTTTGGCCTAAGTAGCTCGCCTAACTTGTTTTTGTCAGCAATAGATGCAAAATCAGAACTCTGGTGTTTCAGTCCCTGTTCAATCTACAGTTATCCATTCTCTCTCTCAAATTGAGCCTGCACTGACATTTTGCAACACACAGTTAACTGCAAAGTGAATGACATTATGGTGGTGACACCAGATCTTTGCAACCTGAACTCTCCAGTATAAACAAAAAGCAGAAATGAATCCCCTGTCTCCTGAGCATTAGTAGTTCCTGAAAAGAGCAAACGCAGAATTGCTTTGCTTATGGTCAAAAATGAACACTGCGAGGAAGTGACTGGAGGGCATTTTAGATTTCATGTTAAAGAAACAAAGCACAAATTGACTTTTTATAAAGGTCAAGTGAAAAACTGGGTATCTTAAGGCTGCAGAGAATTTCTACTCTGTGTTCAGTTCTGT
>VYZM01022914.1:284147-301150 GCA_013398915.1 Dromas ardeola
TCCCTGTCTTCAGAAAGATGCCTTAGTTACAATTAGTAAGAAAAGTAAACAAATATTAGCTCTTATTGCTATGAAATCCTAATTGTTATCAGACAGACAGCCTGGGATAAGGAAGGCCACATCTGTTGCGTTATATGTGGGACATGAGGCTGTGTTGAAACTTTCTGAGGGAGTGCTGCATCATCACCACTACCTGACTTGGTGTAATAGCAGGGCTGTGAGGGTCAAAATAGTGTGAGCTGTCTTCAGGCATGTAGTGAAGCAAGATCTCAAGATGGACTCTGTAAAACAAGGCAAGTTTGGGGCCACTTCTACTGAGGATACAGCACTTCCCAAGCCCGCTGCTAACTGCAGACTGGCTTGAACAACTGCAGGAATATTCACAAACTGGGCTGCTTTCGTAGGCAGCCAACCCCGATGACTCCTGTGCCTGGATCTGAGGCAAGGCGAGGGAAGACACTCACCAGCTTCAGTGCTTACATTAGGACACACAATGGTCCTTCTGTGCCTGGAACGGCAAGTACACCTTGCCTCTATGACAGGCAGAATACCTAAAGAAAAGCACAGCTACATAGGTCAGGGAAGGCTTGTGTGCTCGCAGGGGAGCACTCTTTCTCACCCTTCTCCATCAACTACAAACTCGGGAGCTGCCACGAGACTCAATTCCAAACAGAGGTGCTGCCAGAAAATCCAATCAATTCAAGAACTTTTTCCTCCTAAACAGGCAAATGATAAAACTGTTACCCTGTAAAACAGTCAAATTCTCATGCTTACAAGAAAAGTTCCTTTCCTGCTGCCCCCAACAACCTCGCTGCAACTGGAATTTTAGTTTGCTTATTACAGTGGACTCAGATTACACCAGACGTTTAATTCCTCCTCACTCTAACTGGTATTTTGCTGTTCATGCAAGTCCCACTGTGTTTTACAAAACAGACTCACTTTTACATTATTTTTGTTACTTACTTGTAGCACAGTAGTACTGAAAAGTTCTCCATCAATTCAGTTTTTGACTGTTAGATGCTATACAATCACATGAAGCGTGACCACCTTTATATCAAAGAATTATAGTCAAAACAGACAATGCAGACAAAGGGCAGAAAATCGAGAGAGAGGCAGAGAGAGTTCACTTGTCCAAGGTCAAAGCAGAGCTGGTAATACAATCTTCCTATTCTTACTCCATTACTCAAACCACTAGGCAAAAGTGTCTTCCAAGCCTCCCCTATGACCAGTTCTTATCCACCCTCTAAAAACCCCCAACTCTGCAGCATGTAAACATCCTACAAA
The DNA here is from genome assembly GCA_013398915.1 of Dromas ardeola. Taxonomy (NCBI): domain Eukaryota; kingdom Metazoa; phylum Chordata; class Aves; order Charadriiformes; family Dromadidae; genus Dromas; species Dromas ardeola. The sequence continues at coordinate 285,432 of VYZM01022914.1, forward strand.
TCAGTAACACATGTGGAGAGGCCAAATGCTACCCCATGCAAAGGAGATGATGAACCTGTCTGGAAAAAGTGACTCAAGGTACTTATGAGACATTGCATATTGTCATAGGACTGAAGTACAAAAATGGCTCGGTTTGTTCTGTAAAGCTTATCTGGCACGCACTGAATGCTCTCCGCTCCTACTGAAAGAGGCTCTCGTTCCCAACAGCACCCCAGCCTTGTATCAGGTTCTTTCTAGATGATTGAGTACTTTTACAGACATTATCAACTTAAGCACACAATATATTTCTGAAATAAAGACCACGTATTTTTTCCTTCTTTGTGGACATGCTCCGCAGAGCAAATGATTCGTGCCACTTGAATCTAATCCCCTCTATCCATTCAAACGAGCATCTCTCTCTTCACTGGTCGCAGGGGGTAGCAGAGAGGACCCACTGTTTTGCCCGCAGCATTCCTAGTCTTGCTTGAGTGCACTTTGTGACTGTTAAGGCAGGAGGTTTGCTGAGTCAGGCAGCTCCCCCAGCTGCTCACCGGAAACACAGCTGTTATGCAAAAATAACCATGAAGGGAAGGACTTGCACTTTTCAGAGAAAACAAAAACACATTGACCCGCAAACTCAACAACGGGCTCCTGCTGCAATTTGATTAGATGCAATCTTACTTCACGCACTTCTCTTATTCTGGGCCAGAGTCTGTGACGAGTACTGCCCTGCTCCTTTTAGGCTGTGTCTGGGTAACAGGACAGGAGCCGGAGCCATCTCCCCTCCTGATTTCGTTGATCCAAACTGGGAAACCTGAGCTCACTGTTTAATTAGGAAAGGACGGGGGAGGGTGTCAGGCAGGTGGACAGCTAATAAGCACAACCCCATATTGCAGCCCATTGCCTGTATCAGGTTATGGAACAATATCAAACCAGCGCTGAACAAGCTGCTGTTTCCTTGCGCCTGTGTCCATGGCGTCCCCAGTTGTGCAGTGGCACCTGTTCCTCTGCATGCGAGCACAAGCTGTTCCCTCAGTGCTCCAGCACATACGAGTCACGACTCCCAGATTCAGCAGCTACTTGGATAATGCCCCAGCTTCTTAAAGGGCTCCAGCTCCATTGCTGCTGGTTCACTCACTATCACCCCATGCAGAAACAGCTCCAACAAAAGCTGGAGTCTGGGAGACGGCAAAAAGCACAACACGGCAACAGAAAATGGAGGAAGCTGAGAGCTAACGAGGAAAAAGGGAACTGGCTTATTTAGGTAACCCGTGTAAGAACTGCAAGGGTTAGCTGATCTTGAATGTGATCTGCACTTAGGCATTCACTACATTAAAGCATTTATCAAGGTTCCCTATGTTACAAAAAGGGTAGCAATTTACATGCAAATGCACAGCCCCCTCATCTGTCAGCTGGGGAAGAGGGGGAAGGACAGTGGCGCACCAACCCTTCCCTTAAAAGCCAACGCAGGTAAGTGCCCGCAGTTTGGTTTCTACATGGCATATGCTGGAGATGCACTAAACCCACCAAGCATCTCGGTATCCAGGTAATAGACCTGCAAAGACACCATTCAAGCCCTGGGCGCAGTGTGCTCTCTGCCTCCAAATTGGCCCATTAAAGGTCAGTCCTGAACAACCTTAATCTCATTTCACCTCTCCCCAGCCACTGAGAAGCGAGCTGCCCTTTCCCTCACCATAAGGCCAGGCTGCCACCCAGGGAATTTCACTTTGCAGTCCCCATACCTTAATTAATTAACAGATTAATTCAGAGAGCCCCAAGCTGACAGACAAACAACGAATGTTCTGTGACAAGCCCCAGAAAGCAACATGTTAATGACCCCAGAAATCAAAAGGAAAAGGATAATTAAACATAGGCTGGGGAGGAGGGAGTAGACAGGAGGCAAAAAAAAAAAGTTACAGTGGTCAGATCCCAAAAAGGCAGACAGCAGATATCAATTTGCATAATAATTCTGCGAACAACAATGGGTGCTCAGAAATTCTATTTAAAGGCTGTAATATTAATTTAATGGAGAAAATATTTAATACAATTCCCACAGAATTTTTCAATTAAATTAATACGATGGGCTTTAATGGATATCTTAAGCAGAGAGCATGATTAACAGCAATACTGCATAAATTACACTTATATATTTTATAAAAACTGGCACACAGCCTTACCATGCAAGGGACCTTATTCTAAACTCTGGCATCCAGTTGTATTTAAAAGAATTTCCCTGCTCAGAAATGAACCATTTCCTTTTGGGATTTTTATCCTTCCCAAAGTCTGGGCTAGTAGCAATGTGATTCCAAGGAACCAGGAAGAAATGAAGATAGGAATTGTCCCGGGGTGGTTTTTTTCCCCTGTTTGTACAGTGTCTAGGAAAATCAGGTCTGGTCTGTGCATAGGACTTCAGAGTTGCTGCAACACACCTAATATATTACTACCAGCCGCTACCTGCAGGAGTAATACACCCTTCCATAGCTGGACACTGGGGAGTCCTGTAGTAACACAAAGCAAGGAAGAATTTTAACAATACAGTGTCCGTCCCAGCACCATGAACACAAAACCCGAGGTTTTAAGGATGGTATAAATATAACCCCAGCATCCAACTCATTTCTCCACAGAGCAATCTTAAATGACTTTCAGACAAGCTTCCCAGGTTATATAGTCCCAAACAAGGCCTGAACTGTAAGGAAATAAGCTGTTAGGACAATATCCCATCTCTACCCATATTACATGTTCCCCTTCTCAACATCAACTACCTCCCTGTTACCATCCATAGAATCGCAGAACGTGTTGGGTTGGAAGGGACTTTTAAAGGCCATCTAGTCCAACCGCCCTGCAGTGAGCAGGGACATCTTCAACTAGGATCAGGTTGCTCAGAGCCTCATCAAGCCTGGCCTCGAATGTCTCCAGGGATGGGGCCTCCACCACCCCTCTGGGCAGCCTGGGCCAGTGTCTCACCATAGCCCACACAATTGCACCCTCATCCGGAACCGCAGCCTCGGTGCCCACCATTTTGACCAGTTGTATACACTGATGCTTTAATACTGTGTTGGTGAGGCGTTCCTAAAAATCACACTGTATTTCTTCCCCCTACTTTTTCCACTAGTGCATAACAGGGAACAACACAGAGGTGTCTAGTTGCAAATGTGGCTATGCATTATATTGAGTGACTTTTAATTCAGGCAAGAGTTGCAACAGTAGATACGGTCTATATAAGTGCAAGTGTGATGGGGGCATTGCATGCAGTCAGCGTTGATTGCTCAGAAGTAGCTCTGCAGTGTGCCAGAAGAACCATTGCTCTTGTGATTTCAGGTGGCTCAACACCGTATTAATTAGTGAGTGTTGTCATATAACTACATTACAGATTTTAAAATTCGGTATGTAGAGATAGGAATAATGTTTTGGTGGAAGCTCAAAGTATTAGCTATTGCAATACAGCCGCTTTTAGAAGCTGGGTACACCATACATCAGATGAGCTCAATGCAGTTGTACCCTTGATCTAATGTTTTTTTAGATTATACCCACACAGCAAGCTAAATTTTATCACAGAGATACCACACATACATTTCATACTTCCTCCCACATAATCCACAGAGAGATGTATTCAACAAGCTTTATAAATATATGAATGAGAAGCGGATCCTGCAAATAAAATAGATCCTAGTTTTATTCTCAGCTTAACTACTATAGAAGCCTGTTGTCCCTTTGATCAATTACTAGACATAAATTTTCTGCAACAGTGTCTTCTCAGCTCATTCTTAATTTTGGAAAACTGTGGGCCCAACTCTTCAATTTCTTAGCAATTAACCCTTTCTGAAGAAAGTGGGAACGGGTATGCCCTGAATATCAGGACCCATGTCCCTTAAATTAAGCCTTCAAAAATGCTGACATTTGGAATTAGTGGTACTTTTGAGTATTAGACACACAACGATCAGCTTTCTAATTTGTAAACCCAGTTCAGTAAAAATTTACCAATTTCATAGTCATGAATCCTAATAAACATCTCTCAAAAGCACTTTAAGATTGCTGGACAGCAGGTGTTAGTGAATGCTAGGTGTTAATATTTTTCCTGTGAAAATCCTATCAGCAACTCTGTGCTGTGATATCTGGAAGAACAGCTTCCAATGAAGAAAAATTGCTTGTCACTTGCCACCACAAGATGCGAGATAGTTAAAGTTAAGCAGAAGCCATATTGCTGTGTTTTCAGTTTCTTTCATAAAACACAAATAAAGTACCCCGTGGAAATATGTGAGCTGAAGTGACAGGCATCTCTTGAATGCTTTTAATTGCTGCCAAAAATAGTCTGAAGCTTTCACCGAAGTTAACACAGACAAAATTTCCATGGAAAGCATCAGTTCCATGTGAAAAGAAGTTAGCTATTTCATTCAGTTAAAATAAAAACAGCTATTACGCACTTTACCTCTTCTGCAAATTCCATTTTACCTTACAACAGAGAGATATACAGATAATACTGTGCTCACACCAGTGGAGAATGCAAGAACCTCAGAATGCCCTCTTACTTATAGCACTATATAGTAACATCATCCCCTGCCACTAGTAGGCAGATTTTAATCATCATCTTTTCATTAGTGTTACAATAGCGCCTAATAATGCCAGTCAAGGACTAGAATCTCATTTGCTAAACTCAGCATAAAGACAAAATGCTCCCAGCATGTTCAACAACAGACATCTTTAAAACCATGCATTCAGAGCTTCTAAAACCTTGCACCATTGATAAAAATTCAAGCTGAGTTAGCAGAAGATTTGCTCCCCAGTTACAAAAAATTAATCTTCCCTCATTACGAATGTAATCAGTAAACGCTCCCCAGGCCAGACAAGAGGATCTCCCACTGACTGTTTGAAGTCGGATGCAGTATGGTGTCAGCCACATAAAACAGCTTTGGCCAAAGACGTGAGTACCACTTTGACGGCTCATCTCATCAGTGTTAGCAGATCGCAGAGTGTATCTCATTCTATAGCTAGGCAGAAAACAGCCTTCTTATCTCACAAAACTTGCAATTACCTATCTCTTCATCTCCTCATTTATCACCAGCTCTCAAAGGATGCATTTTTTGATTGTTTCCCACTCTTTCTCTGAAACAGAAAGAGACTAAGATATCCAGGTACTCAAGGCATTCATGTGGAAAATTGTCACTGCCTGGTTCAGACCTGTGACCTGACCTAGATCTCTAACAGCGCAGGTAAATTCGCCCAACATGAGCCTATTATCATTATGAGACAATATTCTGGGACAGGTCTCTCTTGTTTTAGCTAGAAGAGTCTGGACCCGAGGGACTACCCTGACAGTGTTCCCCAACTACATTCTTGACAAAGACGACCCATTAATGGGTGTTTTCTGAAACAAAACTGTTAAAAAAAAAAACGAAACCACAAACATCCTGACCAGCTGTAGCCTAAAACCTGTATTTCCAGAACACTGACAACTCCTAGTCAAGTCAATGAATCCGCAAGATGTACAAGATGCAGGACTGAGTTCCTTGTGGTTAAAATTACTATTTTTCCAGTTTTCTTTATTTAAGTTTTACTTTCTCAGTATCCAGAACAAACATACATCAGTATGAAAAGAACCCATTAATATGTCTAATGCTTTCCCCCTAAAACTACCATGATCTCACCACTTCCAAAGCCCAAAGGAAATAAAGCACAGCTCAAGAGGACGGCGCTGAAGGATACAACTTAAAACCCAAGAAAGCTGGGAAATTTCTGTGCAAAGACTGCAAATCTGGGCTTGGAAAGGAAAGAAGCTTACAATGAGCTGTAATAAAATTATTCCAGTCCGTAACCTGAAAAGAGAAAGCCTGCCATTCAGCAAACAGGAAATCCCAGAATTTATAGATGACCCTGTTACAAAGCAAATGTTTTGGAACAAATCGTTCTTTTCCTAGCGCCTGTTTTCCACTGTTTTCTCTCCTGCGCTTTCCCCTATAACGCTAGGGCCAGAGCAGCACCGTCTGGCTGTCGGTGGTAGTGGCACTCCTCTGGCCTCCACCCACAAACACAAGATGAAGTGAGTAACCGCACAAGGGACTCTGAGCCTGAAAGCATGTCTGGTTTTTTTCAACTGTATCAGTTAGCGTAATAAAAGGTATTACCCTCTCCCTATTAAAGTTGCCTTTTTTTATTCCCATTGATCATTGTAACTGGAGTACAATCACCTTTCTACTAAAAAAAATGAAGTTTGGAAAAGCTTGTGCATAGGTGTGTGACGTGTAGAACTTCTGTTCTCAGCCAATGTTAAATTTCACATACTCCTTGTACATATGACAAAGGGGACTGCACCAAGAAAAAAAAAAAGCAAAAGAAAAAAAACAATTAAAACAACCTCACCAGCTTCCCTACTTGTCTTCTGCTCGTTATGTTTCAAAGAGTCAAAGGTACTGACGAGACAATAAGATACAAAAGAAAAAGGGCTCTCATCACAGTAACCAAGGTGGCCAGGAAGGAGAAATGCAGCTGGCTGCCAGTCTAACCAAGACAAGAAAAGGAGGCGCTCATCTGCCCTCTTATCTCCACCACAGCCCTTCTCACACCTTTGGGAGAGACACACACAGTCGGGAAATGCTGAAAGAGCCATGAAGCGCGTCCCACTCAACCTTTGGTATCCATATACCTGCTCTAGTGAGATCAGCATCATTCAGAGGTTTGCAGGACAGCTGGAGTAGCACTCCAGTATCGCCAAGTGCCATGTCCCCAAAAGCCTGGCTTGGGAACTCCTCCTTCCTCACTAGCCTTAATTCAGCAGCTAGCAGGGCAGGCAGATCTTCCCTGCTGACACAGCGAGCACGTGTCCACACTTGTTTCAAGCAACAGGGTCATACAGCGGAGACTTTCTGTGGTATCTGTGGTTTTACAAAAGAGTAGGTGTGCCAAGGAGGGCCAGGCTCAGCTAAACCTGAGAAAGCAAAGCACGTGCTCCCAAAGGACAGTGTCCACTGTTCAGCATGGCCTAAGGATTTAACTCCTGGCAAGACGGAGACCATCTATCAGAGAGAATCTTTCTTTTTTGTTCCTTTTCATTCTCTCATCCTACCCCAGGACTGTTTAAAGTAACAAATAGAACGTAAAAAAAAATATATATAATTTTTCCTCTGCAGCTATCAAATTGTCTGGATTCCTATACACTTTAAAAAACAGATATTGAATATATCTCTCCTCAGCAAATTTACTCTGCAGCATAAAGCATTCCCCACAGGAAGTCTGTGAGGCTCAATCACTATGACACAGTCAAGGGAAATTTAGACAGTCAAGGAAAATTTAGACTGATGTTTGAGAAGCCCGGACAAAAAGGATCAGCCCTTCTCAGGATGAAGAAAAGGTGCCTCAGCTAAGTGGGGCTGGCAGACCAGCGCTGAAATACTCTTCAGATATGCAATTACACTTATCCCTAGGGGTTTTGCTTTTGTGTTGTTGTTTTTTAAAACCCTTCTCCAGAGTCAACAATTTGCCTGAATCGCTTCTTATTCATTTCATCTTCACGACTTCTGAAGGCATCTAATGAGGCACTTTGAAGTTTGCCTGAAAACAAAACAGAACCAAAAAAGAATAAAAAAAAGCAACCACCCTGAGATGACATTAAATCTTTCTCCTGAAACCATAATCTTCAGGATTACAGCTCAGCTTTGTTTTGTGTTAACACTGTGCTGTCTTTGGATTAATGGGCTTTGTCCCTGCTACATTAAAGTATCTTGGGGACCAAAATCCAAAGTGTGGCACCTATGATACGGTTATGCAGGCTTGATTGGCTGTATAGAGAGTCATTTGAGGCAAGTATATTGTTATTTCAGGTTTTGTTCAGAACAACGTCTTAGCCTAGTTAGTTCTTAAAACACTTCAGGTGGGATTGTGTGTAATTTACAGTGAGGCAAATCTGGAGTCACTTGTGTTTTTCAGCAGAAAATTTTAAATTTAGAGTGGTTTGAGTATATAATCTGGTCTCACATCTCTTAGCCAAGTCCGTATATAAACACTCATAAAGCTACAGAAGCAAACACACTTAAAAACATTATATAAATTTAACTTTACTCCCTAACTCCTTCCTGAATATCCCTCCACAAAGACACATACTTTTGAGTAATTTTTTTTAAAAGAAATCAAAGTGGAATATCGACAGAGATGTGGCCAGTCTCTGCTGAGGCTGCAGCTTTTCCAGATCAATCAGCTTTGTGATTATTGCCATCAGGTGAAGAATTTCTTTCTTCGTTTCAAGGTAAAAAAGAAAAAAAAAAAAAGCTTTTCTACTGTGCTTTTGAAGAAAGCTATCAACATTTTGTTATACAAAAACATTTGAGCTGTCTTGTGATGGGCCCAATTGTACTGTGAGCTTGTTCTTCCTGAAGGGAGTTTGCAGGCTTCAGCCAGTTTATTTAATCATCTGTGCAAAGATTGATAATGTAGATGTGAGTAAAAGGCTAGAATTGTCAGCCTGTCTGAACGCTGACAGCTACGGACAGGTTTTCAAAGCAGCTCAGCTCCCACATGTAAATGGCCACCACTTAAAAACTGCCTTGCACGTAAGAGCCCATCAGCATGTTGTTTGTTGAGCAGTTTTAGAAACCCAGCCACACAGCGAGTATGCAGAGGTAGCCCGTCTGCACGGAGGGAATCCGTTTCAGATTATCACGTGGTATTGTGCCATCAGCACATCTGTTATGAGAGAAGTTTGTTTTTTCACTCCATATATTGTTAAAGCCAAATCCTAGGAAGGGAGTGAGTCTTGGCACTATCAGAGTGTCCACATTGTTTCAAAATACGGGCAGGAATGGTAACAACTTATCTCACTATTTGCCTACATTTTTCTTTCTGCAACCACACACAGAAGGTAAGTTTGTAAATTCTTCTGAGTGTGCCACACATTCGGCTGTTTTAACTGACTGAAGTTTGACAGAAGCAAGACTAGAGCTGATGGTGGGACAGTCTTCCACGCAGGACCTCAAAGTGTCTCCAGTCTGACACATGGATGGGATTAAATTTGATTTAGGTTCCTATAGCTGACACTTCTACACCTTACTTCTACAAAGCAAGAGTTTGAAAGGGTCCCTCTTTGGCAGCACTTTCTCTTCTTGCTGAAGGTTAAGACCAAAATTTCTGGGTTCTTGTAGAGCACTTCCTAAATGAAAAAAAGCTTCACTTCAGAAAAGGTCTCATACGCAAGCTGACGGTGAGTTTGCCAGGAACTGGGAGTTTTAGTCAGTGCCCTGTGGTTTCTGTAAGCAGTTCTGATGTGAACAGCAACACATGTAACTAGTGAGTCACATAATGAAGCTTCAGTGCTTGAAGGCAAGGAGGGGACAGCAAGCCACACCTTTGACACTTTGCCCACACCTCTCTGCTACTCACACCAAAACATCGCTAGCTGTGCAGTTGCTGTTTGGAAAGATTTTCATAACTTCATGATGCACCAACATAAGCATTTGAGACAGCCTGCACCTAGACAGTACATACCTTTTATTCGCCGGTGGTAAATTCAAAATTACTATCTGCAACTACTATTCACCTTCAAGTTTCTCTCTGAATTCGCCTACTCTGAGGAAGCTGTACAGCATTAGGCACAAATCTTATTGTAATTAAAGTATCTTCCAAGGTATATAGGCCATATTACTGAAAGATGGAATAGGGACAAATGAAAAAAAAAACATAAAGTAATTGTTTGCAAATGTGCACAAAAGATAAGTCGCTTTTATGACAGCTCTCTCTTACCTGAAAGTAGCATTTTGGGGAGAGAAAAGTTCTTTCTTCTTCAAGACCTTGCTTTTCAAAAACATAAATATAAGCTACTAATTCATTATTCTGATGTTGATAAGTAAGAAAACAACCTACCAGCTTATTTATGTGCTTCAGGTAGCTAATTTTGCTCCAAAAGTCTGCTAGAGAAGTAGCTATTTAATTTTCACAGCTGTTGGAGCCTGTTCTAAGACACACGTACACTGAACTCTCTCTAAGGAGTTTTGTTACTATTTAACCTTAGATTAGAGGGGAGCTTTTTAACAAGAATTTCTGAACCAAAACTATATGTCTGTCCTTTGCATATTTAAAATAGAGCAACCGATAAACAACACGCACCACACTGCAAAGCAACTTCAGTGACAAGAACAACTGCTCCAGTACTACTAGGAAACTTAGCATAATACTACATTATAAGTTAAGAAACCACATAATAATACTTTCTTTATTGGGTAAAGACATACTCTGAGCCCTACTTAAGTCCAAAGTGGATGATGCGGTTTGGTGGCCAAGCATCACACGACAGTTAGCAAGCCTACTTTCAAGGGGGGTAAAATGTAAAAGAGAAAATAGGTAGGTAGCGGACTTGTTCGCTACATTTGTGAAGTAGCAACCATTTAATGATCTATCCTAGTTAGGAGCAGCTCAATAGCAGGCTTTAGATCCAAGAGACTAAAGGATTCATAGAGGAAATTCATATTTCAGTTGTGTTATTGCAATAAATAATAAATGGGAACTTAAGAAGCTGACTGTACTGTGGAAGCCCAAGTCAGAGATAAGACAGAAACTTCTATGAGTGGATAAGGGTGAAAAAACTCCTTTGTATGTTGATTTAAGCTCGAGAAACAGCAGGTACATTGACTTTGAAGCTTAAAAACAGGAGTCTGATTGAACTTCATTATGAAGATACACTTCAATATTTTTTCTCTTCTTTGCAGTGTTACCAGTGATGCCTATTCAATTCAATACCTCTGCTGCTACTTTGTAAATTTAATGAAGTGGCAAAATCACACCAGCTATCAGCCTAAAAAGACTGGGGTAACCAACAGTATCTTCCATTAATAAAATAAAGCCTGGATCTGCATAAATTCATGGCCTTCAAACATTTTCTCTGGTAGAAGATAAAATTAAGATAGTCGTACTTCCCTCAGGCCCATTTTAATTTAGGAAGAATCCTCAAGGATAAATGAACAAACGTAGTTCAGTTTGGAGTAGCTTTTTAACTGCATAGTGAACTCCATTGACAGGTGGGAAATCTCCTTGTCTCTACTGAGACACTTACAGAGGGGATCATAGCACTGGTCAGAAGAAGTACTTGAGACCTTGAGACAAATTCATATAGACCTGAAGTATGTCTTCAAGTCAAAACCCATACTCAAAGCATCACAAGATTCACCTGTCAGCACAACCTGAATTCTTAGATGCACTCTTCCTCTCATTTTCTTTTCGTATAGCTGAGAGAAGGCTCCCAAAAATCTGAAAGTACAGCTGCATGGCAACTACAACGTCCTGTTTATACCGAACATAGACAAACTGTGACCTAACATCATCCATATAAAGTGGTATGTACTTCAGGGAGACTACTAAAATAAATACAAATGCACGCAACAATGACATCCTTAATTCCATGGCATTTGAAACTCAACTTCACTTGCACCCCTGTGCCAGTAACTGAGAACTTGCAGATACATTAATCATGAAAAATGTGCATGATGCCTTTCTTCATGCATTTTGTTGGCACTGTCTTCAAGACAACTGAATGCATTTGGCCCTATTTTCACCCACAGCTGCACTGATTTAAGTGAAGAGTGACTTCAAACCCATTTAGTCAAACGCTGGCAAAAGTCTGTAAGATATGTTTATTTTGGTTTAGCTAACATGGACTGGGAATACACAGTAAACCAAAGCTGAACATGAGTAAGACCCTCTTAAATTGAAATAACGTTGTCTGCATTGTGAATACTTAAGTAAAGCTAGTTTTAAATTCTGCTCCGATTAAATCAGCCTCACTTTCCCATCTAGATGAGGCCCCTGTTTCAAAGGCAATCTTTTTGCCTGTCAAGTGCAAGGCGGTTTTGTGGGTTGGGGAAAATTCTATTGAGCAGCTCTGAGACAACTGCAGGCCACTAGATACTTTGGGGAAAAGATTTGTTAAGTACCCAAAAAAAGAAACTAACCCTTGTGTTCTGTTTAAAAGAAAAACAGTTTATAAACTGTAGATGAACCTCTTATCTGGTAAATCTCAAAATCCATGAATTGGCTTGGAAAACAGCAGTGCAGGGGAGGAAGGCATTATAAATCATTCAGAAGAAGAAATATAGACCAGAGTCCATCTCATTCTTGCTGGGCAGAGCACATACAAGTTTTACTGGCTATTGAGTAATGCCTTTTTTTTTTTTTAACTTTTATATAGGCAATCACCACTGTATGTACTATATCAATCTAGTATCACTGGAGCAGAGTTGCAACAGAAAGGGGGGGCAGAGGAAGGAAGAAAGAAGCTGCCAGCATTGGGCTGCAGCTCAGCCAATGCTTGATTGCAGGTATAAACATTACACGCTGTATCAGCAAAGCTGTAGAGAGTGAGCCATAAACCTCCCAGGAGGGGCTTTACAGGGAAGGCTGACAATGCAAGTTCAGAGTCAGTGTGTTACTTGGAGACATCCTGAGCAGCTAAAAATACAGAGCAGCCTTTAAGAAGAAAGCAAAAGGGAAATAACTTCCTCTTTCCAGTACAAAGGGGTGGGGGGGAAAGGAAGGAAAGAAAGCATTTTCAAAAAACCCATGGAACATCTAGCGTGGGGAAATCCTACATGTGTGTATGTAAGCAGGTAAGCCACCTGTGCTGCCAGTTGCAGCAGTAGGATCCTGAGGCTTGAAATTACTTTAAATGTGGGAAAGACTGTAGCCAGGGGCTTGCTCTAATCATCATTGTACTATCACCTTTAATAACTTGTCTCTGCTTGAGCAGATCCAGCACTCACATAGCAGCTATTAAAACTAAATTGCTTTCATTAATAGAATTTCCACATTTCGTTTATGTATGTATCCTGATACATACACTCTATGCATGTATACAAACACTGAGCTTTACCATAAGAACTGACAGCAGAAAAACATCCCCATTTTATAAGGTGCAACAGAAGCAAGAGACTAGCAATGTTGGGGCTAGAACACGTCATCAGGAGTGCTAGCTCATGTTTCATCCTACTATGTTCCTCCCATAAGCTGCCAGTATTTTGTTGAGATCCACGGTCTGAATATGTAACTGGGCAAAAAAGAGCAAAGCAGTTATGAAGGCAAGAACTTCAAAATGGCTCTTAAAACTGGAGCCACATTTTCAAACAATTCTCCTCTTGGTAGGACCCATTCGGAAAAAGTGTTGGCAATGGGCAGTTCTGCAAGCAGCCTGTGCAACTTCAAAATCCTGCTCTAAGAGGTGGGGTCTATGCCTAATTTGGCATCGGACTAGAAATACTCTGTAATATAATGAATGACTGGCAGAGTGTTTACTGTTGCTAGTGATGAAGAAGCCAGAGGGAACCCACCTTGACTTTCAGATTCCATTTTGAATCTGCAGGACTGGGATATTTTGCACCTAGGGATTATTTTTTTTAACCTGTAAATGAAGTGAAGCTGATTTGCAGTCACTGAAACAAACCTGGAATCTATAATGCTAGCTATCTAGCAAGATCTAGCTAATGAAATGCAAACTGTTAATTTTCAAAAGAGAAACATCCATTAAGACGAATGTTAAATCATTCATTAAAACAAGAAAAGCAGAAGTGGGATCAGCTGTTATTAGTTCTACGGGGTTAAATTGCCCCCAGTGTCAGATGCCCTTTAGAAAAGCACTTCTAGTTCCATCTGATTAAATAGGAGCTATGTTTTCTAATCTTCTTCTAATGCCAATAGAGTGTGAAGCTGCCCCAAGGAATCTTTCTTCTAGAAGTGCCCAGTGTAAGACCTCAATCACTCTGGGAACTCAGGTCAGGATTCAGAAAAGCTTTTTTCCCCCCCCTGATACCTGAATGAGAGTTACTCTGATCAGTCAAGTCAGGGGGAGATGTCACAGGTGGCACTTCATATTCAATGTGTGTGAATATCTCAGGATGATACTGTGAGAATAGACCTTGATTACACCTAACAATCAAGTGAGATTATGTAAATTCAGACTAAATTATCTGCATTATTTTAAAAGTCCCTACGATGTAGGATGAAGGTAGTGAATAACTAGGCTACAAACACAACCAAGTAAATGGAGTTAGTAATTCCACTGAGTAGAGATTCTGCAATGCCGTAACTACTACAGAGAGACAAACTGCAATCTTGATATACAAGGTAATTTAGGATGAGGCTCATGTTGTAACGTTGTCCTGGAAATAAGTTTAGAGCAGTTCCTAGTGCCAGGAGGAGTTGCTGCCTCTGCCATAGATGTTATGTGACCCTGAATAAATTACTCAGGCTTCCAGTTTATCAGTCTATACCATAAGGATGACATGCATCTCAAAGGTGTTTAAAGAATTAACTCCTTAATGTTTGTAAAATGATTTCAGATCCCTCTCTAGACGGTACTGTAGAAGGGCAGACTTATTACTGCCAGTCATTATGGCTTTCAATAGATTTTAACTATGATAAGGAAAGCTCCTGCAGGAATGCATTGCTAGGAAACTTAATGCAGCTATTAATCCTGGAAGGCTCTGATTTGCAGAACTAACTCCAGAATGTGCGGTTGGGCTTTGAATAAAAATGATCTTTTACATACATTCTCAAGCTTTTACTACTGTGAAACTATGGAGCATCACATATATTTCAAGTATAAAAGGAGCATTCATGTTCCCAGATGGCCAGCAGACCACTCCACCAATTCGCCAGGTTTAGAAACAAGGCAAAAGCAAAAAGAAGGCTAACTGGCAAGCAGGGCTAAGGAAGGACCCAGAATTTGGAGTGCAGAACAAGACTGGGATTACTTAGCATGTGTAATAGCTATCAAAAGGTGAGAGGCCTTGATCTTCAGAAGGAATAAATTTAATGAAGATCCAAACTAACAATCTGAATATTCAGCTATTTTTGCCTTTTCTCCTTCCCGCCTGTATCATTTCCTTGGGGAAGATTTCCGTTCTTGTTCACCTCTGTTGCGATTCCCTTGAAGTCTCAGCTGTTCCAGGGAAAGTAAATAGGGTTTAAAATTAATTATCAATTAAAATGAGGTTAATCAGCACCAGGCTTGTCATCTATTATCCTTGTAAGTGAGACAATCCTGTCCTCCTGCAAAACCCCTACAAGGAACAAGGCCAATAAGACTCAGCAACAAAGCCTGTTCCCTCGTGACCTTTGCTATGTTTAGGAAGAACAGCTAAAATAAGCTCTAATCCTCAGCCAGGCCAAACACTGTTGAGAACAACTATATTTAACCCCTTTGATGCACCGTGTATGCAAAGTGTCTGGACAGCAGAACATGTTTATTATCCCATACGGCTTATTGCTGTGTTAGTTATAATATATTCACTGGATATGGCCTTCCACCATCCTAGCATGGAAGCAGTTAACTTCTCCAAAGCCCTTAGCCACAACATCAGAACATGTCATACTCTGGACTTTTCGGTCCTAATAGGACACGCTGGCTTATACAAGCATTTACACAAGGCCTTTGTTTCAAATGCCTTCCGCATCTACCGTGGTGATCTCCCCATTCGCATGAACGGGACTACGCAGGCAACTTGCTAGAAAGCCACAGAGTCTGAATACACTTACCTGCAATTTTAAATTGTTAGAGAAGAAAGAAATCTCACCACTGACACATGCAATCTATGAAGTATAACACTTTTCCAGACATATAGCAGATATATAGCATGCCTGAGCTCTGGCCTGTGCAAATGACTGATCTGCCTTTAGACCCAAGAAATCTTTTAAGAAACCACTGAATCTTTACCTGTCAGTTTCCATATCTGTAAAAAGCAGAAAAGTATTTAGCAAGGTAAAAAAAAAAAAAA
>VYZM01022914.1:301207-324972 GCA_013398915.1 Dromas ardeola
ATCTATGAATGCAGGATATACCTGCATTCATATTTACACATATTTCTATTAACAAGGGCATAGGCACAGACATGTGACAGGATGCCTTGTGTAGTGCCAGTGCTGCCTCAGAGGCATCCTTGTCTAATAACCCCTCTGAGTCCCTAAAGCTTTTCTTAGAATTGTATTGCTTGCTACAAACATGGAGAAGGAGACCTTCAGAGGCACAAGTGAGAGCTGAAAGAACTCAAATCCTGCTGAGTTGAAAAGACAACATGAGCACTTTGCTCCCCTTTGCATGTTTAAAATCTCCCAGAATCAGTTTTGGACCTTCAACCTTTAACACTGGATTAGAAAAGAACACCGATTTTTCTGAATCTGGGCATTGCCTGCTCTTCCTTAGATTCAAAACCATCAAACAGAACAGAAAGCTATTTGTCCTTTCTTCAGCATCTCTTTGACCTCTATTTTCATCTGAGTTTTTCTGTTCCTATTTTAAAGTAATTCAGTAGTAAGTGTGTGTGTGCATGCACCAAACTTTACTCTCAAAATACGTATTTTTTAAAAAACAAACAAACCACAAGAACAATTTGTTCCAATCTGCTTCTGCAAGTTGTTAAGGGGGAAGCTCAGCTGTTGCTGCCCTAATAGGCTTTATGCAAAGAGCTTCCTGCCAAGAACTGCCACAGAGCTCCAGCCTTTGCCTTTCCTAAGGCTTGCTGTGGATCTTGAAATAAACGGAGTTGATGTATATGATCTGGAGAACAGCATACCAGAGGATGCAAAAGCAATAGATTCCAAGACCCGAAAACCTCAGTGCTCAGCTATGGAAAGGTGGACCTGGCCCCTATTTGTGACTAGGAGATGCTACAGAGAAGCCCTGAGTACGAACAGAGAGGGCACACAATGGATATGGAGTCAATTAACAGGATGGGAAAGCAGCAAGTTCTCTAGATTCCTTCAGAACAGTCCTTTAACCCTGACATAAAGATGGCAGAGACAGAAACAAAAGAAAGCAAATATGGTTGTGGTGAGGCTTCATGTGAGAACCAAACCTGTGTGAAGCCTCACATGAAAACATGTTTGCCTGCTGCAATTTTTTCCTCTAAGGGAGACCTTTGATGTGATGTAGATATTTATATGTGACTATAGGAAAATGGCCTTGCTGTTAAATGGAAACTTTTACTTAAAAGAAGCCTTGGCATGACAACATGGGGTTACACGGTAGGAAAGAAAAGAATTAGACTTTGCAGGGATTTACAGCAAAGAAATTCTGGAGAGCCCAGGATATATCAGTGTCAATGGTTTCCCACAGGCAGGTTACTACTCAACTAACAGATTCCAGTCTAAGACCAGCTCATGGATAAGTTTTCCTGGGCCTCAGTGGGATACATAAAGCGCGTTGTTTCATGAATTTCTGCTGAAGATCCTCTATTCTTACAATTCTTTCACTGACTAGCCACTGGGCCCAACCTGGCTGTCTCACTGGAGCCAGAGCTATACACTGCTTCTTTGTAGATCATGCCTTAGTAAAATTATGTAGTAAAAGTTAATTTAGTATCTCTCTTCTTGGAAAACAGTGAGATATGGAAATGAGTCCGTATTGTAGGGTAATCTGCTCAATATCAGCAAATAGACATTACAATCATCATCTTTTGGGCACCCAAAAGTGGACCTCAAAATCTGCCTTTGGAGAAAGACACTTATAACCACCTTCTAAAGATCTCAGCTAACCACCACTGCTCTGGGAAACACGAGGGCTGGGAGGCAGATGTGCACTCTCGGAATCCTACTGTGACTTGGATTTCTGTATCCAGTTACTGTCTCAACAAAGACATTTGTAAAATGAAGCTGTCTTCACCCTCCCCCTTCTCTCTTGCTGCATACTGGTATCTATTTTTGGTTGGGTTTTTTTTTTTTTTTTTAAGTGTTCCACTTAGAACATTTCGCTATGTTCTTTGCCACAGTGCTTGAGACCTCAGGACATCCTGCACTCAGGATGCAGGCAGCATGTACCTGACTTCTTTCGCAGAAAGCTGGAATCAGAAAAGGGTTCTCCTTGACTTACAAATTTCAGTCTTTTAGGTCTTAGTAAACTGAATAAAAGCAGGGGAGAAAACCCCTGCTGATCTGGATGCTTTTATTTTGTGTAGTCTTTTGTACATACCAAATATGATATTGCTTTATTTATCTAGTCTAGTTAAAATGGTAACATTCCCACCTGTGTATGTGTACATGTACACAGATCTATTTCCATTGGTATAATACTGAAGATTTATACTAACAACTGTTCTGTAATACTTTGCTACTGGTACAATAGCATTTACAGTACAGACTGGATACATGTATTAGTATTTTATACAGAAAATCACATCCTTATTTAATCAGTTTTACTTACAGAAAACCTCCATGCAGACAAAGCCCAGGGAGCAGAATGGAGTTGAGGGACTCTGCTTGCCTGCCCCTCCACCACCCTGGGATTTGCTGCTGGCTGTGGCCGTGTCGAGGTGTGGGATGCCCTCTAGTGATGCAATGGTCCTATCTTTGGAAATACATTTTTGCTTCCCGTGTGGCTTTTGGGGTCTCTGGATAAAACAGGGGCTTGTGGCCTAAGCAAAGCAAAGCAGTTAAAAGCATTAGCAATAACACTGCCATATCCTCAGCCTTGGGCAAAAAGAGGCACTGTGCACATGTCACTTGGCTGCTGCGAGTACTGCTTTTCTGACAGGACTGCGTGGACCGGGGTTGGCAGGCTGCAGAAGAAGCCTCACACAGAACGTCTCTGTCAGAAGGAATATCTTTGTGACAGCTACTTAGCAGGAAGAAGGGAGACTGCGTCCTCTTAACCTTTGGTTAATGACTGTCTCTGGTAGAAAGTCTTCTCTGGGAAGGTAGATTTTAAAGATGGGCCTCTAATGGGCAAGAACGTAAGAACAGAAGAATTAGGTACAGGTAACAAGGCTGGAGACAATATTACAAGAGAGAGGAAGCAATGGCCCAGTGCTTGAGTGGTCAGTGGGGCACAGGCTCTAACTTCAAATCAGTCTTCAGTCTTTGGGGAGTATATGTATACAAGGCTGTAATTTCTATTTGTTTATCATGTCTCTAGCTTCCACTAGACAGGTGATACTTACATGCACTGACAACTGCCAATCTAAGGACTTGGCTCATGTTGAAACCCATTTTCCTACTTCTCATGAATCCCAGGATCAGACCCTCCACCTGAGCTTGGAAAAGCAATAGCTGTTAAGACAAGCCTCTCATCATTCTGCAGGCACAGAATGCAAGCGACATTGATATATAATGGAAAGCAAGTATAAAGCATCCTCCAGAGACTTTTTGCAGCATACTCACATCTGTGAGGATGCTGTCATTTCCCAACCGCTAAGCAGGTATTCTTCAACAGACTCCCCTAAGGATACTAAGGCACTCCCAAACTGAGCTGTTGCTGTCAGTAGCAACTTCAGTAAATCCTAATTTCTTCTAATTGTTAAGGATCGCAGGGTACTTGCCATACTGGCAGTGTGGTAAACCTGGCCAAATTAGAGGTAATGTACCTATCTTCATTTTCAGCTGAATATTTTCTTTTCAAGAGGTTTTAGAACAGCTTAGAAGAGCCAGGGCCAAGGGGGATGGAGCATGCCCTTGTATGACTGGATCAGCTCCATCGCAATTATTTGATTCCACAAGAGGTCACTAACAATCTGTGCCCTGTGCCTCTGCCAGGACGCAGCAGAGAGCGGCCACTGCCTCCTCTTTGGCACCAGAAGCTGCATCATAGTGCCAGACACAAAACAGAAGATCACTTCCTGAAAGGCAAGCTATAGCCAAGTGTCCAGCTGCACTGCCTTCAAAATGTATGAAAAACATGTAGCATTAGAAAAGCACTGCGGAAGATGGCAATTAAAGCTCCTCTACGCACTAACTAGGATTAAGTCAGTTTTAAGATACTACAGCCGAAGGAGATATGTACGCACAGACTTGCACTGAAATAATTATCAGAATAAATCAAAACAGATTTTTGTTAATTTCGTTCAAGGTGTAAGTAGACAAGCCCTTGCTTTTGGAACCACAGTAGAAGAAACAAATTAAACTTGCCTCCAAGTAAGATAAGAGGTAAATATTTTATGTGCTCAGAATCCCACTAAACTAAGAGATCTGAAATTCATCAGGCAAACTCTCTTACATCATACAAATAAGGGCAAAAAACTTGGTGACATTCATCATTTTCTTTTAAAATGTCAAACAAGAGTGCAAGACTGATAGCCCGGCAGTGCTGATGCTGCTGTCAGCAACTCATTTAATCAATGGAGATGTTAATTCTAATAATGTCCTGGGCTCCATTTAATTTTGATTACATCATTGTTTTTTCTCAGTCAGATTGTGCACTGCTCAGGTTTACAAATAAGTGCTTTATGTTTGATATTGTCTTTCTCCACCTTGAATCTTCTTTGCCACTTAGACTTTTGCTTAGCTTACCTATTACTTGACTGAGATTTGAAAACCTAAAGTCTCACCTGCTCTGATACTGAAGATCCAACAGTACGTTTAATTTTGAATAGTCATTTGCCTCAGCTTCTTGGTTAGGATTTTGCCCATGAAAAATATTCACAGCCTGCTAGTTCCACTGTCACTTTATATCCCCTCAACATTGGTGCATTTCAGTGACACTATCAAATATGAAATACTGCTATTCTTGACACATGTTCTACTCTTGTTCTTTCAGGTCTTTTGATGCCCTGCCATTTACATAGTTTCCTTACTTTAACAACAATAATCCAAGCTAAACTACAGTGCACGCCAAGAGGGAAAATAGCTCCAGACTTTGTATAATAAGAAAAAAATAAATTATTTTGTATCTTAGCTGTTCAGCAGCTTATCTGAAAGCAAATAAAACGATGTTGCTCATTATTTGAAGCATAGCTGGCAATTCTTTTCAGAAGACAAGTTGCGAGTTATTGCTAGTGAAACGATAACTCTTCTTTAAGGGTCAGCAGCTCTTCCAGGGCCCTTCCCACCCCTCTCCACCCTCCATGAAATGGATCTTAAAACAGAAGATATAAAAATCCAATAATTTCTCTTGCTTGTGTGAGTGAAATTATCCTCCAACATAAACACACAGATACGCTAAATACAAGTAGAATGTGGCCAGAAGGGATGAAAACCAAATAAAAATTAAAATAAAAGCAAATGGAAAAATGGGAAACTAGCAAATCTAACTTTTAAAATAGCTCCTGTGGTGATTGCAGGGCTTGAAAATCACTTGAATACAGCCAGAACGTTTATTACCTCTGAAGAAGCAACCTTGTGAAATCCAGGCCTGGTAGTTTTTTAATAGCAGATTGCTGAGTTTTTTAAATACCAGCTCAGTAATTAAAAGTCCAGTTGTTTTATATAGGAGCAGATTAAGAGCATTTCCATACTTGCTGCTTTGCTTCTAAAGCCAGAAGAATGACAACACTGTCAAAAACAGGTGTTATTGCAACAATCTTCCTAGATTTCACTTGGACTTAAAAATTTATAGCTATTTACTTTAATATTATGTTAATAATTTATCAGTTTTGCTAAAGACACATAAAATTTATACGTTATTTCCCAACACACATGAATATGTGGAAGTGGTCCCAAGGCTGAAATTCTGTATAATTGCCTTTGCGTCAGAGTTCATCCTTCTTACGCAGGTAATATAACTAATTTATTACATGTGTCTTATGTCTGAGCTTGTCAGCACTTAATTATATCCTAGAGAACCAGCTCATCTGTCCTGCCAAACTACTGCTCTCCATGTTGCTGTTCTTATTCAGACATGGAACATTCGTAGCTTAACATTATACAACCAGTAATGCAACAGCAAATAGCTCAGGATGGACTGCAGCCTCCTGGAAGCCAGAGCTGTGCCACCTAAATGGAGCAGGAGGTTTGGTCTCTGCAATGAGGTTCCCGAGAAACAGGAGCAGCTGGGACCCGAACCTTCAGGTTAGGCAACCATCCAGTGAGCCAAGCAAACTCACTCACCAACCGTCAGGCTGGAAACTGTATTCTCACAGGTACTTACATACACATACTTACATACTCTCATGTTTAAAACACTTAGTCTCACCAAAACTCATGTAGTTTAAGGCCAGTGTATACCTTTAAGTAACTTTAGCTGACCTTTTAAAATAAGGCAGTTATGTTTCAGCCACTTACATTACATATTTGATCCCAGTAACTTGTGTTTAGCTAAAGCATGTCTTTCCAGAAAGACTTCTACTTTAGATTCATAACAAAGTGCCGGCTTTGGGACCCTGAGAATCAGTACAAGGCAACTTCATCTGAACAATGTTAAATTTTCAGTGGCTGCAACAATGCAGTTGAAAACACACGTGCCACTTTGCAGAATTATTCTGGTTTGTTTTGTTTAATCTTTTCAACAGTGACTATTTTACTTCACTTTTAGCAGAGTTTTGTATTATGCAAGGATAGGGTCAATCTGTTAATTTTAAATTAGACACAGTAAAGCCCTCAGTCCAGGGACGAATTACTTAAATTACTAATTGCTGAATATATTTTTCTCCCACTCATCCTTTTTTTTAAACATTTAGTAATTTAGTTTCTAACAATGTCATGCCACTGCCACTATGGACACCTCACTTTTCCATTTTCATCAGAACCAGACCCACCCTGTCCTTGAAGAGCTGCTCCCTGTAATGCCACATTTTCTGTGCCCCTCTCTTCCGAGGAAGCATTGAGATTGTAGGGAGGATCTACATGTTCGGGTTTGAATGCTGTGACTTACTGGGAAAAGAGGAAGTGGACATTCCCGCTTTGTGTGAAAAGCTCCAGGCAGGTCACATACATGCAGGAGCAGACACAAGAATATGCTTTGTCACATAAACTTCTATACACACAGCAGCACTGAAACTTTGAATAGTTCACACAGCCTGAAAGTGGCTTAGAGAAAGCATTTCTGGATAGCTTAATGTCTATGCCAATAAAGCCATTGGTTGAGCTGGACTTTTTAATGCTTTGTGTGCCTTGGAACACACTTTTACTACATGCAGTAGTGTATCTTTGAAGGCAGCAAAGCTTTTGGATTGGCACAGTTATAGCGCTGGGTGAATTGTAACATCCTGGAAAATCCCTTTTAAATGCCAGACTAGGACTTGGAACATATCCAAGCATTTGCAGCAGGCACAGCAAAACAGCTTTTGGAATTTAGCCTCCGCACTATGCAGACACTTAAAACGGTACAGACACGTTCAGTAAAGCTAAGAGCACTTGAAGTAAAGCAGCACAAAATAACCCAGGACACTGGATTTACTGGTGTAAGATTCCATATGGGGAAATTATGTGCTGTGTGAACAGGGGAGGGGGAGATTGCTTAGGAAGCTAAGCCTCAGATTCATAATAAACACACTTACAGCAATATCAATTCTGCCGCAGTGGCTGGATAGGGATTTCTGGAGGAAGACTTTTTAACTAGGAGATATTCCAGCTGTTTGCAGGGACTAGTGGTCTGAGTATCCCAAGTGCTAATTGATAATGAGAGCAGATCTCATCCCACAATGTGCTGCTTCTCATGCTAGCGAGAGAGCCCTCCTTTCTGGCTGCAGTCAGCTGGCTGCTCAACCGAAGGGCTGTTTCAGCTTCAGGCTGCCAGCTGGGAGGAAACTTTTGGATGATACCCTGCCATCAGCCATGGCCTGAGCAGGAACCCCTACAGCTATGAACTCATTTGGGATCTTCCCCAAAAATCAATAAGCCTGTAGCTAAATCTATAGCTACAGATCTCCAAATCTCTAAACCAGATCTGACTGGCTTACAGAAGTTAAAACTAATGATACTTTACATTATATTTCTGGCCCCTGCAAACAAATGATCAAGCTGCGGGCATTGCAAAGCAAGATCAGGTTTTGTTTAGAATAGCTATATACCTTTAAAGCAGTCTTTGCTCTGGGAATACCTTACCCTTGCTGTCATACACTGTGTTATGCCATCATTAGCTAGCTCAAAGCTTTGAGGGGATATTGTCTGGTACACTTGGGCAACGCTGGCAGGTTTTACCAGTATCTTGCATGCTAGTTTTTATAAGTATTTCTGAATCTCACTGTTTGAAGAATTGCCTTTGTAACTGCTAAGCTACGGGTTTATAACAAATAGTGAGTCTGAATTAATAGCACTACTAGTGCCATGCTCATTGCAATGCGAGTTTAGCGATAAGAACGTGTGCTCTAGTTTTAGACTCTTTCCTGATCTTCTGATGTCTCCTTTATTTGATGTTTTCTTTGCAAGATGAGCCAATATTAAAGTGAATCCATATCCTTTACTTTTCTTTCCACCATCCACACCTCAATGGGTACACCAATAGCTTTAGGCACACATCAATCACTTCTCATGGGTTCCTTTTTGTGACTTAAGGTAGTCATTACAGATCTTTTTCCAAGTGATCATAGAAAAACTTTCATTTCTTCTCTTCTTTGATTGGACTACGAAATAATAGAGAGGCCTGGAAATATTTCACAGAGTTTTCTTCCCTAGATGGCATGGATCATAGCTGTTTGGTGAGTTGAGCCCTTCCTATGACTTTAGTATAGCTCAGCGCCTGTTGCCCTGGGGCACTGTTATCTCAGCTCATCTGAGATACCACCAAAAAAGACAGACTGCTTTAAGCCAGCGCAGCACAAACTAATGGAAACAAGGAAGCCACAAACCTTTTTGCAGAGCTTTGAGAGCTTTGCTTAATACTTATTCACAAGAAGTGGATCACTAGTTATGGAGCCTTGGTGGTTTGTGATATTGGTACACATATACAATCTTTGGAACATATATTTCATCATCCATGAGTAAGTAACCTAAGAATAACACTAGAGAGAAAAGGAAGTTATTATATAAAGGACACTTCTGTGCTCATTAGAAGTTTTATACAAACCATCTATGGAACATCTAGTATGATGCAAGCTTGTATTTAATGCAGTGTTAACTGATTTAGGGTTGCGTCTTGTGCAAGTCTCCTATCCCTAAAAGGCTAGAATGCCAGGGTTTCAGTAGCATACAAGGGAAAATGAGAAAAGCAAGCATGGATGTGACAGTGTGGATGAGCAACTGATGACAAACTGAGCAGTGTAAACCAGTTTTTTACTGTGTTCTAAAAAATCAAAAGCTCAGAGTCATCATCTCGCCAGGAACAAATCTGTTTTTCCCCAGCTCCAAGGAAAGCTTGTTTTCCTATTTAATTCTACAACAGCAGTATCCCACTGGGACAGTGAGATTCTATGATTCTATAAAGGTGATGTGCAGTGGGTGAGGCCTAACATAAGCCACGGTGAATATGAGGAAAAGACTCTGCTAGTGATCCTGGGAAATCAACATAATGAGGCAGTGAGATGCTGTGTCTGTAGATAAATGGCTGCTTTTTATACAAAAGGCAGGAACTGAAGGTCACAAATGCACATGTCAAACCTCCATTTGTTGTGATACATCTTTTTGCCCACTTGCAACTTAATTTTTTGTGGCATTTCTAGCTATTCAGGTGCCAAAAGCACTTGTGATGTAAAAGATGAGATAGTAGGCAGAGCAATAATACTCGTAATACACAGGTTGAGTAGGACAGACACAAATCCCAGACTTACGGGAAACCAGAGGTTGCAAAAGGTGAAAACGAAAACTTGATGTGCAGAACCAGTATCCACCTGCTCTCTTTCACCCTGTCCCATGTACAATGCTCCTAGGCATCCTAACTGATCTGCTATAATTTCTGCACATTGGGTAGACCTATTTTTGAATTAAATATTTATACAGCCTGCTTAATATTTCCTTAGAGGATATGGGAAGCTTAAAGTTCATCAGCATACTACATAGAATACTACTAGCAGATTATTTTTGCCTGCATGTAGTACTTGATGCGTAGCCAAATGAATTGCATCTACTGTAATAATGATTGTCCCAGTGATTTACTTTGCATGGACATTACAAGCTCCATAGCTTTTATCCACAAATTTTGAAAGCTTACGGTCCATTTTTTCCAGGTCATTAATAAATTTAAGATGTCAATCTCAACAGCAAACCCAAGAATGCTCAATTATTTTTGTTTCACCACAAGACGCTGTCATTCCTAACAACAATTTTCCTTAATACTGCATTTTATGTTGAAACCACACATTTAATCTCCTGTTCTAAGTGCTACCATATAGGTGTTACCTTTGTGTCAAAACAATTAACGTTCCAGAAAATGTGTAAATTCACATTACAGAATCCTCCTCAGTATTTGTTGAGGTTCTGGCTCCAAGAGGTCATCTGAAGATGCGTTCACAAAAAAATACTGTTGGTCAAAATCAGGAATCATTTCAGAAAGAAAACCCTGATATACTGGGGGTTTTACCTAGCAAGGGAGGATTAGCAGGAAATTTTCTATGGAAAATAATGTATCGAGTGGTCTGCTGCAGCATTCTTACATCAGAGCATCTTCAATGCCTGTGGTTGGAACTAGGATGTTTGCAATTGCTTATGTGACATGCAAACTCCAAATGACTCCCAGTGGCTGCTTAGCATTCTCTCTGAAACTTGTAAGGGAGCCCTGAACAGAATGTCTGCTGGGGTCAGCCCATGCTGCAAAGTCAGACTTATAGACCTAGTTGGACGTGGAAGAGGCAACCTGCTAGACTGGCAGCCTCGCTTGGTTTTATGCCACTATGCAACCAGTTGACAAAGTTACTTTATGGGGTTTGGGGCTTTAAATGGAAGCATTTACTTTTGAAGTAACATAAAAGAAAGCCTCCAGAGTTTTTCCACTTCCCCTCCAAGAGGATTTTTAGGTCTTGACTAGCATATACAAACAAAATATGATTGAGGAGAATATTCATCCTCTGCTGCTTGTTTCATTTACTAAGCACTTGGGAAGCAGAGAAAAAATGTAAACCAAAACCAATTCCTAATATTTCATGTGCAAGAGAGGAAATTTTTTCTGTAGAATGCTTGGACAGTCCTATAAAAATTTTATATCTGGAAAATAACAGCAGCTCTTTGGGAAAGGGATTTGTTGTAGAGATGACTGACTTCCCAAATACTTCCTCAGAGTTCATGATTCATATCTGTGAGCCCTCAGTCAGAAACTGAAGACATTCAGACAACTCATTACGTTACAAGCACAGCACTAGCAGGATATTACCAAGGTGTTTCATGGAGCACTCTTGGTCTCTTGACGGCAGAGGTTAGCACATGCTGACAGACAGTACTTCACTTCTCTTTCTTCACAGCACTAAGAAAGAGATTCCCACCGGGAAACCCTTAATACCTGATGCCATGAAGACACAAGTAAATGGTCAATTTTTATAACCAAAAAATCAATTTATTTCTCTTATACTCCATCATCCTAAGCTGCCAATGCTGCCTCATGCACAGGTACTCTACAACCACCCACTCATACAAAAGAGCAGCATGTAAGGTGCAGTTTTTGCTGGTGGATAGAGTTAACTACCTCAGCAATGGGACGAAATTAAAACTTATTTACGCCAAATACTATGTCATTCTGAAAGATGCAATCCTGTTTACTCTTACTGCACTGGCAGCCAAGCTCCAACTGCCCCAGATGGAGTAGATTAATTTTGATGCATTCCTCCTCTCTGAATGTCATTCACTGATCATGGCTCTGCAGTCCAAAAAGCTTCACTCGTAACTCTATCTAAAGTGTCAGAAATTATGGTATTTATTAAATCTCATTCTACATTTAAGATTGGTGATAGCTTAAAGAGTAGGGTTATATATGTTACAAGGTCAAAGAGAGTCATAAAACGATACAATAAACGAGGCTGGCTGTGCTCATCTTGAATCATGTGTCACTGGGGAAAAAGTATCCCCGAGAAGGGAAGAGCAAACCAAGTGTACGGAAGGCAGAATTGGAAAGACCACCGCAAAACAAGCATATTCCATTTTCCCTTTAGAGGCCTCCCATCTGGAACAGTACAGAGAAGAGGAACAGTTCATATTGTTTGTGGCCCATTGCTAGCAGTAGTCTGCCATCTGCTGATCTACGCAGCTGTGTTTATAGCCTTCAAGGTAAAGCAGTCATCCATCTTTTCTCGCAGCCTGCTCTTATTTCAGTGTACGCTGGTACATGAGAATATGAAATGCAGTGTCTACTCATCTATACTACAGTCAAGCAGAAGCCAAAGCCAAAACCACAGGATATCAAAGTGCAGCTGACCATTACATTAAGATGCTTGGATCTCTGTCAAAAAGCCGTTCCCTGGACTTACAGCTTTGAACCATGACCAAAAAAAAACCATAAAAAAAATACAGTTTACTCTAAAGTAGCTTCCTGCAACCAACAGAAAGTGGTTCTTGATACAGGCCAGCAAATTGCTGCCTTTCCAAGTATTGCTCAAACTGCTGAGGAGTTCCATAACCTAGCAGAGTTAACCCTTTCTTCCTATGCAGGCAGTGCCTACATTTGTGATGTGCAAATGTTTACTACCCTCTGCTCAGAGCCAGCATTCTTCCAGCAATTCTTCCTGTGCACGAGTACTGACAGAGCATGTGGTAACTCCATTCACTGCATGTGGCCAGCTGCACAATTCCATTATGCAAATGACAATGCTGATAATTAAAAGTGTTTATCAAGTAACCACAGAGGAACAGGGCTCTCCTCCATGACCAAGCCACACTCTTCGTCATTGTGGGACTATACAATGAGCCTATCTGTTATTTTTGCTACAGTTGTCTTAGCAGTTATCCAAGACACTGGCTTACAGACAGTATTTTCCTAGGATATGACTGACTTTCATAGGATGTTGACAAAATAAAGGGTCTGGCATTTCATTTTGGCATTTAACATCTGGAAATTAGCTTTGAAAATCCAGCCTATTTCTCCCTCCTTTTCTAAAGAAATTCACTTTTGAAAGATGAGAACTTCAGCTAGAAAAACAGAAGGGTATGCCTGTCCTGGTCATATGCAGAAAAGAAGTTTCTATGAGATTTATTGCAATGTTGGTGTTCTCTCAGATCTCCGTCAAAAAAAAAAAAAAAAAGAAATCATAAATCAAAATGGCTTTTGAGTATCCACCAGTAATGTAAAGTTTAAAAGGAAGGGGGAATAGAATGAATGAAGTACTAAAACTCTGAAACCACCTGACTTTCACACAGGAATATGGTATCACAGATTTTCCACTGACCACCGTTTTCTATAAATGGAATTCAAGGGCAAAATTATGTGGGATTCACCTGAAAGGAAAAGTTGGAGAGAAAACAAAAATGGGAGCAAGTTCAGAAATTTTAGAGCAAAGAAACCAAAGCAGGTCAACAAGCAGAGAAGTTCTGAAAGAGAGAGGGACTAGCTGGGGAGACTGGAAAACTTGTGTCCCGTTTGACCATATTGCTTGTGCAGCTTGAGCAGTAACAGTATTCATTCCACCGGCTGAGCTTATAGTTGAGTAACCAGATACCTTTGGAAGGAGATGTTCTACTTCACGTATCTATGAGAAATAATTCTCATTTCTTTGATTATCCTTAAAGTTACAGCTGGGATTCAACCAGCTGTTTCCTGCGGAAGAAAACTTTAACCTACCAAGTGATCATCAAGCACACCAAAAAGTTATCAGAGTATAAAACTTACTATTTGTGACTCAGACTGCATTTAAGCTGGCACCTCTGAAGTTCATCAAAATTATTTTCTCAAAAATTACTAATTAACAATTTTCCAAAACCAAAACAAATTTAGTAATGCTTTTGATAACCCTGATAAGACTTTTCAAAAGATGTTATGGTCAACATTTTCCAGATATCCTGTCTCTCAGTTGCTAGCACTTTAAAAATAACAAAGATCTAGAATTGATTTTTTATTGTAATGAAGTTATTTTACTCCTTTACATACAAATATGATACACTGTTTCCTATATTCATTTTGGGGTTTTTTTAGGGGTTAAGAACAGTGACAACATCAGCATAACAACAAATAAGTGGGAATCAGACAAGAATAGATTTAGAGAGAAATTAGGAAAAGGTTCCCTAACCATCAGACAGATGAGGTTCTCTAACAGCTTTCCAATTCTGCAGTGATATCAAAATGGCACAACTGTTTGTTAAAAGTAGTAAATTTACTGAAGACACTGTATGACCTTGACATCAGGTGCCTGAACTTGATGACACGGAGTCACACGGCTAGAGCAAAAAAAACACACAATGATTATTCTTTACAGCCACACCATGGCTCTAGACCATGATCCTAGACAACTCACTTAACTTTTGTATGGATCTCTCTTTCATAGGGATCTTGGAAAGCTTCATTGGATAATACTGTAAGCAGGCTAGGACTCCTCAAGTATAAGTAAGGTGGGAGAAGAACAGATCTACTTACATGTATAAAAATCCTTGACTAGTGCTGACAGCTGTTAATTGCCACCTCTGTTATTTTTTCCCCTCCCATTAGAAAACACGGTCCTCAACTGAATTTAGTCAGAATTTATTGAATAATATTTTGAAGGGAGAGAGAGAAAAGGTGACAGAAAACATTGCAGTCACTTGCAACTGTTAAAATGTGTCTTGCTGGCAGCTTCATTTGGAGGAAAAATATAATCTCCAGTAGAAGTGATTTATCACAATGACACATCTCAACGCAGAGCTCAGCAAGAGCCACTTAATACACACACAAAAATGAGAATGAGAGGCAGAACACAGAAGAGAACAAAAAACCTGCATTTCTGATACCTTCAGAAATGACAGTCCTCTTCTCCATTTCCAAAAAAAAAAGGTAGCTTTCTCACCAGGCTCCCAATCCTCTGTCAATTCCACATTATCTGTTCATCTGAATTTTTTTCATTTCAAAGGACTAACTCTTTTATGTTTGTTTTTTATTCAGAGTAAGTTAAAAAATAAAATTGTATCATGTAAAAATTTTAAGAAAAAAAATACCAAATATTCTAAAGGTTTAGGTTTCTAATTAAATCACAATGGAAACATCTGGCTACCATTTTTTCCCCCAGAAATTAATGTTCTTAATCCAAAACTGACTTTTCCCTTTAGCATTTTCATTTCATCAAAAAATCAATTTTCTTTAGAAAGAAAGGATAGAAAGCTTTTGATGAGACATTTTTACATAAAACAAATGTATTGGTAAGTCCTTACGAACTTCGTGGTTAACACTGTATTTGTCATGATAGCAATAACAGAAACGCAAGCTTTGCTCTCGCATGTAACAGCCAATTTTCATGAGGTGTTAGCAGAGGAGGACCAGACACAGCTGAAGAGGTCTGACGGCACACAGAAGGCTGAGGGACGCATACCCACAGCTCTGCACTCCTTCGCACACCGTCTTCTTATCACACAACTCCAGCGACGCTGCTTCTGTCTAACAACAGTGAGGGTAATGTGCAAGAATTACTAACTTTTCCTCTTCTCAGCACCTAGCACTCATACAACCTTTCCTCATGTAAAAGGAATATACAAAAAGAAAGTACAATCTTTCCTTGTAACATTGTCCAGGCTCACAAAAGATGACATTCCTAGCTTAGAGGGTGGCACAGTTAACGCAGTATATATCTCCTGATTCTGTGATGCGCTCAGAGCACAGACAGGACCGTTAGAGCGCTAAAATGAACTTGAAGTGTGAGATGAAAACATACTCAACAGCTGCTTTCCCCTCTGTGAACAAGTTCAATAAAATATTTTTCAATGCAAGATGAAAACTGGACAGATGACAACTCAGATTTAAGTCATCAGATATTGTCAAGGCTTCTTAAGAGGGAAAAAACCACAGGTGTAGCACTTATAAAGCTCAGCATCTTGCCAGGAACAAAATTCACTGGTATCCAACTACCTGCTAAAGAATGGCTCCATTCTCTCACCTGCAGCATAATCCTTACAACAAGGCCAGCTATTCAGTCTTGTGCCCTAAGCAAAATCATACAAAGGAAGACAGTTTTATTTGGCATCAGTTGCTATGGGTATCAGTGCATCTTGCTTTTAAATTAGCTCAGGTGTGGTTTAAACAGCAGAAATAAGGGATGTTGTGGAATTTTAGAAAGCCTGAGGACGCAGTTCCCTTCAGAGATCAAATTTACAGATGTTATATTCAACAGCATTTCCTAAAAAAGAATTCCTCAATAGGCACAAATGCAGTTACGTGTTGCATTGGGAATTACAGTAATTCCACTACCTTAAAAGTCCTTCTCAATTTAAATCACTAAAAAGATTGAGACTTACGCAGCTTGGTTCTAGATTTTCAGTTCTGTCAAAAAAAGCTGGGCAAAGAATAAAAATAGCTGCAAAGCCATGCAGTGTACACTGTCTTTGTCTACTACTCTACAGGGTGCCCTAGTATAAAACAACAGAACCAGCAATAAGCAATCACAGAGCAGCAGAGTTTGTGGGAATTAAGTAAAACAAAGCATGCGAATTAAACGGAAATCAGTAAAGCGTCAGAAAAAGCTGCTATTTGAACACTGCATAGTAAACACTTTTAATATAGTAATATACATTTATTTCTTCAAATAAATCGTAAGTGACCAATAGCAAAATAAAGATCAAGTAAGACCTTAATGGTAAGCAACTGAAAAAGACTGGAGTTGTATCTTTTGCTGCCTTGTATACAAAATACCGAAAGAATTGCCCAACAGATGCAAAAATAAACAAACTAACAAATGATTAAACAACTCCCTGGCTGGGCTTTGTCTGCCAAATCTCTGCCTGGAGAGGACTTTTATGTCCATGTAATGAACCCTCAAAGTTATGGACTTACAAAGGAAACAGCTGCTTAACCATAATGGTAATTACCCTGGTCAGATTGCAGAGCACCCAACCTTGAGGCTGTGGCTCAGGGCACCCGTCTCGTGCAACACGCGATGACACAGAGATGGAACCGAATTAGCGTCATTGCACAGAGCTTGTAGCTGACTCATCTGTATTGTTTGTCACAAGACAGGTTGAGGAACAGGATGAAGCCGTGTGTTTGGCTGACTGTGTGGGAGACCCTTCCAGGAAGCATTAAAGACTGAGAGCGTGCTTGATAGAGGCCACGTGGTCACCATCATAAGGCAGTGTGGGCTATCGGAAGTGATTTGTTGTGGCCCAACTCACACGTTCTACAGCTTGTGTCAGCTTTTAGCTCACACAGAGCTAGTGGAGGCCAAGTTCTCCCACTGCCCTCTGAAGCTCACCCAAAAACCACACTGAGACACCATCTTAGGCTCCAGAAGCAGACGTACTCCCTAATACCTGCAGTATTAAGCCTGAAATTATCATTATTGCACTTCTGTCAGCCCAACGGCCTATGGATCTTAAAGCAACTCTGGGTGCACTGCTGTTCACCTTACTGATGAGTCTCATTGACCTCCACAGAAGGTGGTGCAGGCCCATCTGCTTCAATAGCACTGGTTACTTGAGGAGAATGCAGAGCGTGTCCTTATCATGTGTACAATATGTCCTTCTCTAGCCAACATTATAGTTAGAGCAAACCTAGATAAAAAATAGTTGAGTGTCTTTCTCATAGTCATCTGGCAACTTGGGAGTGGTCAAGCCTAGAAAGCATAAATCCTGACTCTCAGTTTTCTATTCTAGCTACCAGAAAAAACACTGCTTCCTGCAAGTGCTATTTTCCATATTTATCTTGATTGCCTATATAACTATGAAGAATCACAAATAGAACACTCCCTACGTTCTTCTTGTGCTCATGTTATGTTATCCAATAGATGGAGGCTGAGACTCCCATTACCACAGATCCTGCTCTAAGCAGTGGAAACCACCAAACTGAAACGGACAAGTGCTCTGGCTTGCACAGAAATTATCATTTTGACACATATATACCTGAGATAGAATCATCAACTATTTATTCAGCAGCTGACAAAGGGTACCACTTGCTAACAACATCTGCCATATAATCCCATACTGGCAGGACCATCTTTGGCTCAGTGATCTGCAGTGTTAACTGCACAACACCACCTATGAAGTGCAACCATGGTGCACAGAAACATTTATGTATAAACCGCTCATTCCAGCTAACCCAGTACTCAGGCTGTAGAAGTTGCTAAAATACTCATATTCACAATAGGGTGCTTTTAAGCGTGTCATCTGCCAAATACATTTTCTGACAGAAAGTGATTGCTGATATGATACTAGATAATTTCTGTCTGAATGGAGTTAAGCATGGCTTGTAAGAGACCAGGACAGCGGTATTTCAAGAAGCAGACAACAGATTAGAGACAAGTGACAAGGCTGATCTCTGCAGCTGCAATTAACTGTCTTTCCTTCAGTCTCTCTTGCACAGCTCTAAGAAGGGCTACCTTTTCCTCCTGCTGATGAAGGTTGATTAGCAGTCAGGTGGGGAGAGGCTCTGGGGATGTCATGACGCATTAATTAAATCACTTCTACCAGCTAAGTGATGACACTTTGATTTATAGCAGAGCTCATTCAACTAGACACTGGCATTTCCTGGGCACCAACATGAGGAAAAGCCAAGCTGGGAAGCAGGTGGGAGAAGAGGGGATGTGCACATAGAGGAAAAAGAACAAACTGTGAAGTAAATACCTGCAGCTGATAGAGACTATTTTCGAAACAGAGTGCTTGCAGGAGCAGCAGGAATGACCATGAAACATAAGCTGAAAATTATTTAGTTCACATGGCTTATACAGAGAGCACTTCATTTTGTCTGCCTCTCTAAGAAAAGCTGCTTTAGGATAGACTCTTGTAAAAACCTCTCAAATCAAACGCAATATGAATTATTTCATAAGGCACATTTCAACCTGACATACTCAGTTTGTGACTACAGACATGAGTCAATGCTATCTTCAGGCATAACAGCAGCAATCTCAGAAAGAGGAGGTAGAAATCTCCAGAAGGCAGAGCAGGACAGCGATCCAGGGGCCAGTTTCAGATGCTGCGTCCCAGCCTGCTCCTGCTGCATCATCTGACAAGACTGATGTCTCCTAAACACTGTGTTTCG
Source organism: Dromas ardeola (assembly GCA_013398915.1). Taxonomy (NCBI): domain Eukaryota; kingdom Metazoa; phylum Chordata; class Aves; order Charadriiformes; family Dromadidae; genus Dromas; species Dromas ardeola. The sequence continues at coordinate 320,094 of VYZM01022914.1, forward strand.
ATTTCTCCCTCTGCCAAAGGGCAATAATGTTATTTCACCAACCTTTGTAAAGGGTTACCTTTATCCAACTTTATCTATTTTGTTTAGGATTTTGACATTTGAAAAGGCTAACTTAAACAGTCTTCCTATTAGAAAGCTGCTCTTTTGGTGACAAGTCTACATATTCTTCCTTGTGAACTCTGTGGTCAAAATCACAAATCCGCATAAGGGAGAAAATACTTCTACACCCCAGAACCCGAAACAGGTCAAAACATACTATCATTATTGTAATTTTTCACTCCTTCTTCTGAGTCAACCATGCTTTGGTAGTTCTTGGATTATTTTTTTCTTTGAAAACCTAAAGCAAGCTTTATAGAACATTTGGGGTCTAAAACATTCCACTACACAGGTCAGTGGTATTTTTTAGTAAGACATATGTTTATATTTTTTTAAAACAGAGGAGGTTTGTTTGCTCACAACATTGTCTGGGGTGACTTTTTTTTTTTTTTTTGATGAAAGCTCTTTAAAATACATGCAAATTTTTAGCAAAAATTTTGTACCTCTTAAACTACACCAGGCTCTGTCTAGTTTCATACATGAAGAGGGAACATTTAAGGAAAACATCAAACAATAAGGTTGATTCAGAGGACGCATTCCTTTTAGTCCATATCACTATCTTTCTAGTTAACCTGTGTTGCTACAGCAGACAGTGGCCTCAGACAGGACTGAGGCCACATCATGGTAGCTGATCGTAAGAAGATTTAATAAAAAGACAATTCTTATTCTTTAAGCTTTCGCTAATAAACAAACCAAAAAAACCCACAAACAAACCACCTCTACTGTTACAGCTTCCCCAGCAGTAACCAGCAGCAAAATAACTGCTCTTACTGCAAATCCAAATTCCGATCAGCAAGAGATCTCATGAGCTTCTTTGCTTGGTGCATGCATCATGTACGTTTGTCTTATCTCATTAACTTTCGCTTATCTAAATTACATTTCTTCTTTCAGCTCAAAGCCTTATGTGTCTTCTCTAAACAATTTCCACCTCTCTCTCAATGCTTCATCTCATTTATAGGTGTGATTACTGTTAGACTTGATATCTTGAACTTTCCTCACATACCTCCTAGGACCTCCAAGTGCTTTATGGCTAATTTATTGTGGGAGTCAGATATGGCAAAAACTTTTCCAGAAGCAGCAGCAACACAGAAATTTGGGTCATAAGGGAATCTGTAGCAGACCAGTACAAAGCTCAGTGTTTAACCAGTATCATTTGTCCTTTTTAATGTTGTATAATAAATTTGGATTCTTTTGCATCATCAGCTCTTAATAACAAAAGACTTTATTTAACACTGAATTTGGTGGGTAGCTAGGTGGGGGTTGGAAAAAAAGCTAGCTTGCTTTTAAATAGATCCACATGCATCTCCTTTTCATCATTAGAATAAATTTCCAGAGGTGAGCAGAGGTTTAGCTGCATGACTCTCATTAATGTTAACTTTATTTCAGTAATGAGGTGAAAGTACAATCACTGGAGCTAATATAATCAGAGTGATGAGACAAAAGTCTGCTGCCGTAAATACTGCTGAAGAAGATGACATTGACAATACCGATAGGTAAGGAAAAATAGGTGTCAGCAGCAAAATGATGCAGTGAGGGTAAAGACCTTGCCTTTAGGTATAGCGGTAAAACTTAAAACTGAGAGGAACTGTAGCACTGATGTGGATGCGCTGACACTGGTCAGAAGACTGTCTGGCAAGACACCAAACACACCAAACACTAGCTTCGCTAGTTTCTAGCAAAAACTGAGGAAGCAGGGGGCTAGCAGTCCTGTGCCCTTAAAAGTCATTTAGGAAAGATAAGGAGGATTAACTTAGTAGCAAAAAGGGAATATTGAGATAAAAGAAAACAGCAGGTGCAGAAAATCAAAAGCTATTGGTGACAGCCCCAGAAGACAATCCCAGTAATATATTGCACCAGAAAGACCTTATATAATGAAAAGTGTGAAAGCCATCATGCCATTGTACTCCATTACTTTAGCTAATAGAATAGTCTGAACAGAACAAGGCTGGGAAGAATTTTATAGTAATTAGCAAACCTGTTACTGCCCATTTTTCTTCTGCACAACACACGAACAAAAGAAAAGCAGACACAGCTATTAAGGGAAACTGACAGGAAGGAAAAGTGGGAAGACAGGCAATGAGTTGGGTACCTCTGCAGAAATAAAAAATAATAATTACACTTTTTTTATTACAAAACTGGTATATGAGGATTTTTAGCTTTACGCTAAAAAAATACACTGAAATATGAACGCTACTAAACATATAGCACATAATCATCCAGATCCAAGTACTGCTGGTAGAGAACGAGCAGAGGAAACATAATGTATACATCCACTCCATATAATTCTTGCAACATTCAGTACCACTATAAGCAGCTCAGTATAACTTTATCCAGAAACCATAAACATAGGGTTTTTTAAATCATGTGGAACTGATCCATTGGAAGCTGTTTGTACTGAATCCATTATTTTAACCTTATAGCTACAAATGAAGTGTATTTATAATGACATGAACAAGATATGCTCTTTTCACTTGATTTCGGTATCTTACTGACCCTTTGAAGACCGAAGCAGAATTGCTCTGAAATTGCTGATGCTCAGCAGCGAAGCTAGGTAGTAAGCCCTCTCACTTTTTGGATTAAGACAAAGCATATTTGGTTTTGCCAGCCTGGTTTGCTGCATTGCCCTCGTCATTGTTATTGCAGATAGCCAGCCATAGCAAGAAGAGCCATGATCAATATGTCTTTGTTGTGTAGACCTGAATTAACTACATCTCACTTTCCTTTGACAGCGACACAGATCACATGCAGCTGCTGCTTCCACTATGAGAAACACGAATTCTAGAAAGCATATTCATTATCTGGTTGTTAAAAGCAACGGAGCATGCAAGCCTCACCCTGCCTGGGTTACCTGAGAAATCAACATCTCCGTTTGATTAAGTGACTGCCAGCTAGTCACCTTCTCACTCTAACCTTGATGTGGCAGGACCATGACAAGTGCATATAGTGTAACATCACAAAACGTTTCACCGATGCTTACAAATAGATAGCTTAATTTGTTTTAATAGCCTGGTCCCTTGCAGCATTTCCACTGCAAACTCTGGTTTTGAGGACAGAATACATCAGTTCTTCACATGGAACCAACCTGAAGGCCAGCTGGCAGGAAGCCAGGGAGAATCCTGATGAGGTCCAAAGCTCTCAGTCTTTACACAGCTTACAGCACTTAATAAATTCCAAAGGAATTCCACCTCCCCCACCCACCTTTTTTTTTAAGTGCTAGGACTCAGGATCAGAAAAAGTGACTTTATAAAAATTACAGTTCCTTAACAGATCTTCTATAGCTGAGTATTACTTGTGTACCAAAAAAAACCCTCAATGAATTTCCATTTAACATACAGAAGCAACTAAATCCTTATAGGGTGAAGTTTGATTTTTATTTCACTCATGCTGCAGAAATAACAGGGCTTTCAGTCACCACAGTGTTTTCATAGGTCTCATAATATTTGTTACTTTCTTCCATTTGCAGCTGCTGCAGTAAGGTGGCCATACAGAAACCTCCGTTTTTACACAAGAAAGAAAAATGAAACCTCTACAGCTGTAGAGAAGAACTCAGAACTTTGAAACTTCATTAGTCCACCTTCAGATGATAAACAAGCACAGTTCTCACTTATTTTAAAATTTATTATGGTGTTAGGAGTGAACCTGGCTCATGATTGCTGAACACTTGGAGTTAGAACTCTCCGCATTCAACACCACTGTTGGGTTCACGTATCACCAGTAAATCATCTCACCTCCAACTGCAAAGCTTTTTTAAATAGGAATATGCACGACAGAGATAGAACCCAGCTTGAATTCACAAACTAGCAGGACAGGAAAAAAAGCATGTTTAACACTGAGAACTAGTCTTCCCAGGTGCCACGAAGCAAAGGAAGTCATTGTTTATATATTTTTTTTATAATTACTTTTCAGCATAGGGCTGAGCTTCCATACAGTGAGATGGAGGTTCATGAGCACAACTCATCTGGGCTCATTTTGAGATAATAACAAAATTTTAAGTAACTACTCAAAAAAAAAGTTTAACTGACATCCGAACAAATTCTAAATATAAACTTTTCACAATGAAAGACTAAGATCAAATAGCACGTACACCTTTCTTTTTCATAAGTCATATTTCTCCTGCAAGCAAGTCTCATCTGCTGTTGGCAGCAAGCTAGGACGTCGTAATTAGGACAAATGCTTTCTTCAGCAACCTAGAGATCTTCAGTAACTTTCAAATAGATTTATAACTCTTGTTGCTGATAAAGTAAGTGTATGCCTATCAAAGCAAAACCCATATATTTGAGATGCATTTGCGTAATGGGATCCAGGTCCAAGATCTGAGTTCTTAAGGACAAATACAACACAAATGGGAAAATTCACACTCTGCTTCCTAGCCTGGCTGACAGCACAGCTACCGAGACACACTAGTTTTGTCTCCTGAAACTTGGGATGGGTATGCCTTTTAACACGCACTGCAGCCATGTTAGTATGAAATTTTGCATAAATATTCAACACAAAGGTGGACTGAGATGCTGGAAAGCTACAGCTAGCACCAGATTAAAGTGGGGGTGAAGAGAAATTGAGAAGGGGAGAAGAAGAATAGAGAGACGCCCTACTACCTCAAAAGCAAGGGGGAGTGCTACACTACCTCTCTTTACCGAGAAAAGCAAGGTTTCCTCCAAGAGGGAGAATTACTGCTACGCTATTTCAACGTTCGGTAACTGCGGCTGAGACAGATCCAAGGCAAAGCAGTGGAAGGGGGAAAAGATACAGGGGCCTGAGGAGAGGAGGGAAAAAAAAAAAAGGG
>VYZM01022914.1:324998-336539 GCA_013398915.1 Dromas ardeola
CAGAGGGGGGGGGGGGGGGGACGGGTGGAGAAACCAGAGCATTCATTCATTCAGTGAGCTGAGAGAAGAAAAATAAGAGCAGTTTTAGGGGTGTCGGGAGGTTAAAAAGCAGAACCACAGCGCTCTGGGGGCCCCACACGGCCACTCCCCGAGTACCAGGGACACAACAGGTTAAGACTTAATTACACGTTAAAATACGGCCTTGGGCACGTTCGTTTTAACTAAAACACCAAAAAAAACACCAAAAAAGCCCCACAAAAACCGAAAACAACCTTTTTGAGTCAGGGGAAGCTTCCAAGCGAGTGTAAACAAAACTGCCAAAGCACAGCCGCACCTCGGCGTCGACGCCCCCCGCCATGAGCCCTCCGCCGCCGGGACGCTGCCTTACCTCGCTTTCCCCTGTCAGCGCTGCCACCGAGGAGCCACCGGGCGGGGAGACCGGGAGAGGACGCTCCTCCGGCCGCGGTCCGGACACGGTTATGGAGCTCCGTGAGCGGCAGGAGACCGGTCCGAGCGCCCCGTCCCGGGGCCCGGTTCGTTACCACAGCGGCCGCCTCAGCCCGGGGCTCCCCTCGTCCCTAACGGGGGAGCTCCGTGAGGGAAAAAAGGCGGGAAGCGGGTGCCGAGGGGCGGCGGCGCAGCCCGGGGTGGTCGCCCCCCGCCTGCCCTCCTCAGCCAGCCCCGGCCTTGGAGGAGAAGACCGGGCCTCGACGGCAGAGCCGTCCCTTCACACCTCCGGAGCCCGGCTGGGAGGGAGGAGCCTCGTTCACCGCGTTGTCAGAGCGCAGCTGCCCTGCGGCGTGAGGAGAGGCGCCATGACAGGCCGGCACACGGCAACCGCGGGGCAAAGCTCTCCCCCTGCCGTAAGGGTCAGGGTTTGTTTTTTTTTAATTAGTATTATTATTTTAATACAACAGCTGTCAACCAGGTTGCCCCAGTACCGTCTCTGTTTTCCCACATAGCACCTAGGCAGACCTCTGAGGTGAGTTTATTTCGCGGGTTTTGGTGGCCAGGCCAAGGGTGCGGCAGTAATTCCAGACAGACACTCCGCACGTTTTCCGGAGCACTGTCACGACTCGTACTCTGTACTTGCAGCCTTGCCTGCCTTTCACCAAGTGAAATCCAGCTTTAAGGGCCAGCTACCAGGCGGGCTCCACGGGGAGGAGCTTTTATCCATCTTTTATCCAAGTGCTGTGGTAACCTCTGCTGGCTGATCGTCGCCATTACACGGGCTGAGACACGTTGCTAGAAGTAAGCTTGCAGGCTGACACAAGAGTTGAGCAGACAAAAAGACATCAGAAGAGGTATGTTACATTTGCTTCCTCATACTTTTCTGTACATTTGCTACTACAGAGGATTGGGGTTTCTTAGTTTAATGTGTATCTTTACGGCATTAGCGATTTAGATAAATTAGGCCCCTGTTCATCCACGTATGAAGACGTTTATTCCCTCAGCACAACTTCTATTACTAAGCGGGTCTGTAACTGTAGTTTGCAAATAATCTACACTTTTCAGTTTGAAGATGTGGATACTGCATACCCAGTGTCATTTTACACAGATGATGGATACATTTTTATGCATATGACAACATCAGTAGCTTAGGATGCTGATACAGGAGCTGGTGATACAGTAGCCTTGAACAGCACAAAACCCCGGGGTGGAAGGCGCCTCAGGCCTTACTGATACCGAGTTAAAAAGAACATATAGTTCCCTCCTTACTGGAATAATGTAGCTAAGTTTGAAATGCTTTGTAAGCAGATGGGTTAAACATCTGCTGGGTTTAGTTGGATAAAAGGAAGTCTTGAGACATTGCATCCTTGCATAGAGTAGATAGGGAGAGATGCTAGAATAAGCTAGTTTTGTGAAAAAAAGGGTTGCAAACTAAGCCAAAAGACGAACTGAGTATGCACGAAGACCAAGTTCAATCAGCGGACATGGTGAGGAAGACAATCAACAACCACCAGAGGACCCTGGAAGACCATGGACATGGATGGACATGGATGCGCATGCCTCAAGGACGTTTATATGTATTAATGAGTTCTAGGGGATAATATGAATATGTTAATAATTTCTGGGAAATGTAATGAATATGTATATTCTGATTGCTTATAACCTTTGTAGTTGAGCAACTCGGTGCGCACACTAGGCGGAGTGATCCCCTGTACGCTCAGCGCTGCAATAAAGAATGCCTGCTTTCTAACACTCCAAAACTGAGCCTTAGAGAGCCCTTAACTGCTGGCTTATGGTAACATGCTACTTTTTTTGGTGTTAAAACGAACGTGTCATACCTGTGACTTACACCCAACCTTATCCTGCTTCTTCAAATGGTGATATTTCATATCTGTGTAAGACAGGTGTTACTCATATCAATAGGTACATTAAGGGGTCCAGGTGAGGCCATGGTCAGAAGTAGCAGGAACTACAAACATAGAATTGTCTTTTTGCTCTGAGGAGTTTAAAATCTAAACAGATTTTGTGCAGGACAGGAACAGAGTGCAGACAATTGACACAGGATTCCCATTCACCTTGATTCCTATTAGCGTGCCTTACTCTATAGGTGCACGCAGACAGGCAGAAAACACAGGATAAATGAGAGCTGGATTTTATTGGGACCTTCTATTGAATTGGCAAGAAATCAGGTGCTGGTCCTCATTTCAACCATTGACAGTAGAAACAGATTGATTGTAACCTCATCTATGGAAAACCTAACACTTGCCTCCCATTCCATTTGCAACTGTAGCTTGCGGTTTTCTATCACCTTCATTGAAGTACATACTAGAAAAGCTTCTACAAGGCAAGCTTTTCAGCCAGAATTAATTTCTTAATGTTCTCTATTCTGCAACTTTGTGTTATTTTACCATAGGCGAAACAGCAGACCACAACAACAAACATGCTTCAATATGAAGGCATCCTGAGAATTCTTGCTTAAGACCTATACTTCTAACCTAAGAGCCGTGATTTCTAAGAAAAATCTGTGGCCATATGACTGCCTTAAAAATGAAAAACATCATGTAGACAACATGCATGTTGCTACAAGTCAGACTTTATTTGACCAAAAATATTAGATAGGACTGCCTGTTTAATTAGACACTGATCAAAAATTAGGAGCTAAGTACTTTCCCATCATTCCCTGCACGTTTTGAAGTTGGCATTTTTCCCCCTCTGCATATAGTTAGTTGTTTGCCTCAGGTTGTAAAGCAATGCAGAGCGCTCTTAGTAAAGCGCCAATAATTTGCTGAACTCCATCTTTTGTGGAACTTGCTGAGTTAGAAAATTCCTTTTCACCTCCTACCCCCCACCTCTCCTTGACTAGAATAACCGAAGAACAGATATCACATTATGGTGCCAGGTTACAGGATCCAGTGTGTTTGCAATTTAAGTGACTAGCACAAGACAGAGCAAATCCTAAAGCTCAAGCCTGTCCAGCTAAATGACAAGGGAAGTTAAAGCATTTGCTTTTTAAAAGCATATCAGAACAAAGACTCATGTTTAGGATTTGCAGTGCTTAGTGCTTTATATTCTGAAAATTGACTACTAACATAGTTTCTTAGTTCTCCAGCAATTAGAGCCTGAACACATACGTGAGATGTGTTTGTGTGCCCCCACCTTCGCTGTGGGAGCAATCCCCGGACATTTGCAATTTTTGCGCCCGGCACTGCGACGAGTGGAAGAGGCGGGTTTGAGGCTGACGGGGCTAGGAAAGCCTGGCACCCCACGGCTTGTGGGGTGATGCAGGTGGTTCACAGAGAGCGTGAGAACAAGCCATGGTTTTCCCTTGTGGCACTTTTGCTGTGGGAGCAATCCCTGGACGTTTGCGATTTTTGCACCCGTCGTTCCAGCAAATAGGGGAGGTGGGTTTGAGGCTGACATGGATAGGTAAGCTCAGCGCCCGGAGGCTTGTGGGGCAATGCAAGCGGTTCCCAGAGAGCGTGAGAACAAGCCATGGTTTTCCCTTGTGGCACTTTTGCTGTGGGAGCAATCCCTGGACGTTTGCGATTTTTGCACCCGTCGTTCCAGCAAATAGGGGAGGTGTTTTTGAGGCTGACGTGGCTAGGAAAGCTCAGCGCCCCAGGGCTTGTGGGGCGAGGAAAGAGGTTCCCAGAAAGCTTGAGAACAAGCCACGGTTTTCACTCTTTGCACCTTCGCTGGTGGAACAATCCCTGGACGTTTGCGATTTTTGAGGCCGGCCCTGGGTCGAGTGAGAAAGGGTAGTTTTGAGGCTGAAGGCGCCAGGAAAGCCTGGAGCCCCAGTGTTTGTGGGGCGATGCAAGCAGTTCCCAGAGCATAAGGACAAGCCACAGTTGTTCCTGGGGGAAAGAATTGCCACTGCAATAAGTAAGATTCTGAGAACGCAGAAACCATGATCCCAACTCATCAACTTTTTAGCATTGTCCTGAAGCCAGAAGGCTGCTTTTGCCTTTTCAGAATTACATTACAGTAAGAATTTTTATCCAATTCTCCACGTACTATCCCAATGGAGCAGTAGAGCAGGCCAAGCTGAAATCAAGCTAAGATTGCAGTTTCTGCTTTGTCCTTCTGCCATAAATTACTCTTTCCAAATTGGTACAGCCAAATACTATACCTGTTCCTCATTAGATGTCAGCTGCTGTCATTTTTCGCTAGCATAATATTCTTGTAAACTACAGAAAGCAAGGAGCACAGAACCCCTTCAATTATCCCCAGCATTGACCTCAGCGCAGATAAGCAGAGCTAGTCGCTCCATTGAGTGCTCTCATTAAATTTGCTGCCAAACAGAAGTCAACAACCTGTGTCTCTTAGCTGACAAATAGAAAGGAGATGTCAGACAGCCACTGAGAACCACAGAATCACCAGGCTTTTTTGCTAGGGGGATGGACATCACTTAAACCACACAGAAGTATTACCAACAAGCACAGATTTGGCATTCTCACTGTATCTTCACAACATGAAGCAATCATTTACTTTCCTTGCACAAGTGGATTGAGCAGGGAAAAGGGCCAGATCTTTCCATGCAACATTGACTGATAGAAGCATGCTTTTTTCTTAGATTGAAATGAAACAGATTTCCTGTTTGCCTCTACTTGCTTGCCTTTATTACACATATTCAAGTTAGTGTCCCTCTATGCTCCACTGCATTCTTCAAACTTACATTTTGGTACAGTGCCTTGTAGTTCAAGGAAACACATGAGAACAGGCAATATTTTGGAACGCAAATAAATTTTTAATGATTTAACATACAGTATAGGCACTAGTTGAACAGCTCAACAACCAGGGAGGGAGGATACAGTTTCTGTCCCATTGAATGGACAGTGGTCACAATGCACTTCTGATCACATCCCATTTTTCTAGGGGAGAAAGGGGCCAGGAATTCCCACTCATGTTGTCCGAATTAGGTTGATTCTTATGATTTCTTACAATTACTGCTTCAAGCGGTGGTATCACCTGCTAAGGAATTAATACCAAGTTGAAAAAGCAAGCAAGGGCAAGCTATTGGTATCTTGATCTCAGCAGTTGTGCAAAAACATGAAATGCTAGAATACATCTCAGCAGGAATGATATAATAGACCAGCCTGATGGCCTTCCCTGAGGAAAACAGTTATGAAGTGCTGGAACAGGGGTGAAGAATCTGTTAAACACTGAAAAGAGAAGTAACCTCTGCTACCCTCTGAAGACAGCGTTTCACGCTGCATCTTCACACTGTATCATGTCTGCTGCAGCAAGTTGCCATAGGATGGCAGCAAAGGGGAGACAGGTTTTCAGCTGGATAAACTACTAACACTAAAGCTTTTAAGCTTTTGGAAAAAACAAGACTTTCAAGAGAATCTGCTGACAGAACCATTATCTCACTTGATGACTTCTGGGAAAGAACAATGAAAACAATGCAAGTGGATTTTAACAGACAGCTGGTAACACTACTTTTTTTATATCATATGTAATTCCAATAGCACTCTACAGATCTTTTGCACCAAGATACTCCACCACTGTGCTTGCTTGTTTTTTTTAAAGCCTCTGTAGATTGTTTTATTTGAGTCACGGAATAGGAAGTATCAGTTTAAACAAGCATACACAATATCAAAATCATGGAGGAGATGGATGGGGTTAAAAACAAGAGAAATGAGGCTCTGTATATAGAAAAGAACAGCCCAATTTTGTCTAGCACTTGGACTTTGCCCAGTGACTTGCAGGGGAGCACAAATTCAGTCAGCATTTTACAGGTTCTCTACCCATCTCTTCTGTGTTCAGTGGCCTTAAGAGGGAGACAGTTTAAATTGCCACTTTAGAGAGCTAGGAGAAATTGTTGGAGAACCAACCCTGTTTTAGTGCCATTCTGATCAGACCAAAATGCCAGAGTAACAAGTACGTCGAACAGCAAATCAAAAACATCATGACTGTTTAACTGAACTCATGCAACACAGTTGTCCTCAGAGGAGGCTTGCGCCATGTTCTGACATTCCAATTACTTCATGCACAAGGACATCATTAAACTGAAATCCTAGAACACCTCCACCCTTTTGCCTCCTGCACAACCACGAATGAAGTACATTTGAATTACCAAGGCCTGAACAAGTTCAAGCAAACAAATCTTCAGTGCTCCCTGTCAGAAAGGGGACAAGCAGAGAGCTGGCTGCAAGACTCCTCTTCGAGGAAATGGTTCCAGAGTAACAAGGAAGGAGTTTACAGACAATTAACATCCCATCCTAGGCAGATCCCTGCTCTTGTCTCATGCTATGGGACTTTGACAGAATAACAACTCCATTGGAGTTCTGAATGCTTTAAACTCACTAAGAGGAACATAAGCACTATAGTGACAAATCCCAGTATAATTCCTTTAGACTACGGAGGAAAACAACCAACCAATTTTAGTCAGGATCTAAAATATCCTTTCTACCTGACATAACAAAACAGGGACTGAAAGGCATCAACAATTAGCTATGCAAGGCATCAATAGTTTCAGCTAGTAATCCATATAAAATGAATAAATAATTCATAATTACATATGTAGCATACACCACGCATGTCAAGAAGCGCTCCAGAGAGCGAAGCGCAACAGGCATGCTTTACTCCCTAAAAGCAAAAATCCTCCAGTCTCTGCAGTCCAGAGACACAACTGAACCTCCATGTACAGCAGCAAAGCTACATTAGGTATTTTTCCTATGATGTTTTATAGCCTAGACCGACTCCATGCATCCTAAAATTTAGGGGAAGTATTCAAAGAACATACTAGTACTCCAGTACAGTACTGGTACTCTAGTACTCTAAAGCGGGTGCGTAACAAACTGAAGAAAGCAAGATTCAATCCCACAGAACTTAAGTCCCCCACTTACACTGTGCACCCCTGGGTTTGTTCCCAGAAACAACATAAGCCATTTACACTGAGACTCTTGTAAAGCAACAGCCATTGTCTTGCTCTTTTGGATTCTAGTCTCCAGTTCCTTCCCTTTGTTGCTTAGATCATGCAGCTTTCAAACAGGCAGAAGCTCGGGGGGATATTCGCCATAGCAGTATTTTGCAATTGGATCTCTATAGGTGTTTTCATGCTGCACACTCTGTCAGAAAGAGGAGGAGAAGCTTTAACAATACACATATACTGAAACAATACATCCCTTCCCTGAAGGCCAAAACCCAAAGTGTTTATACATACGCAAAAGATTTCCCAAATTCTTCTACACATTAGAATATCATCTGGAGTCAAACACCACTGCACTCCCAATATATAAAAGACAGTTGCTATATTATAGCACTTTAATGTCGAACCATACCCAGAACCTCCTTTTTGGGAGACTACCCAAGAAGGTAGGAACAGATTCAATATTTTTAAAAAAAAGATTAAAAAAAAAATATATATGCTTAGGCAGTATTGTCAAGTGTCCTAAGCAAGCAAGACATAATAAGTTGGTACTTGAGATGGGTACATTTTTCTTGATAAAGCTAGAGTTCAGGTACTGTGGGTAAATTAAAAAAAAAAAAGAAACAAAACTAATTTTAGAGACATTTGGAACTATGTCCTTTGTTTGCAATCCATCCCTATTGCTATATTAAATATTCGAGCTGCATGACATCTCCAACAGCCCTTTCTAAGAGGGCCGATGCTTGCTTAGACCAAAACTTCTAATAAAATCACACGGGTAACAGAAGTTCACCTCTGTTCTTAAAAAACAAAAAAATTACAACTTACTTTTTGAGTTACTATGCAGATGATTGTTAGCATATGGCAAGTCTAAAAACGTACCATAAAATAAATAGCATTCTGAAGCTACTGGGAGAAACTCTCACTATTCTCATCTTTACAAGATCTTCACTGGTCGTTGAACTCAGTCTCCGTTTAGTTAAGTACCTCTTTTCTAAAGAGAACATACAACTTATCCTGCTCTAAATACACACTTTGCCTTTCATTTACTGCTGATGTTACTATTTCACCTTAAAAATCAGGGGATTTCTCTGAGATTAGCTCTCAGCCATAGCTTGAGCATTTATGAAAATGCCCATGTGCATGCAAGCACAAAATTCATAGGACCAAGCTCCATTTTTTAAGGGCACTTTTGGGGCATTTGTCCATTTTTGAGTCCTGGACGTGTACTTGTGTCTTACCTGTGATGAAGTCCTGCATTTCGCCAGACACAATTCAAAGCGATCTTCCACTGCCATAAAGAGGTTTTGGAAAGCAATAGCTGCCCGGTTCAAGAAACGTTCCAGAAGATGTTGCTAAAGTGGTTAGCAAAAAAGATGACAAAATAAAAACAACACAAACACCATCATTCAACAAGGAGTAATCAAAGCCCACCTTAACCTACACAGCTCAAGTATCAGAGGAACAGTAGGTAACTGCACTTCGAATTTTAGCAAGCACTGAACGGTTAACACATCACGGAACCCCGGCAGTTGGAAGAGCATCTAGAGAAACTAACAGAACACAGGGAAGTGCTAATGGCAAAACAGATACTGGCTGGAATGGCTTTTCTGCCACCATTTCCCTTCAGCAAACGCAATTCCCCTGAAGCTGAAACATTTTTAAGGCTCCCAGTATTCCCTCTCAAAGGTGGGAAGGATGAATATTTTTGAAGCTTTATTTATAGCTTGCCATGTGGTCCTTGCAGGCTTTCCTCATCCTTCCAAGGAAAGGAACTATCCCCTCTAACGAAAAAACTCCTCACAAACAAGCGCTATTAGCCACAGAGGAACCTAAGAACACCTGGAAAGCAGGAGAAAGCGTACGCACCTTGCTGGGCTGCAGGCAACAGGACACACAGTATTCGTACACGCTGCAGCAGCCGTTGGGAAGGCAACTGTCACAGCTGTACAGCTTTGTGCTGGGCACGTTGACATTACAACAGCCATTTACCAGTAGGTCCTTCCTCTCACAGATGTAGCCTGAAAAACAAAACCTGTAGTAAGAACTGGCAAGACATACTCCTTTTTATGTTCTACAGAAGTCTATAGTGAGAATCACATTACTTCAGAATGGGTTTATTTACCCTTTAGTAGATTATTATCCCCCTCAGTTCTTTGAAATAACACTTGGACGTAGAGTTGAGTTTCACAACAGGCTGCTGTTACCTGCACAACTATTATGTACCTACTCTAATATGCTGTATATGCAGTATGAGTACTTAAATGCAGAATATTCAGGTTCTTATTTCCTTTTGACATAATTCATTGTTGTGATTGGAAGGGGGAAAGGCGATCGGTGATAGACTGTACTGGAAAAAACTACAACATACGTTCTTTCAACTGGTCTACATCTGAATAACTCTCTCTACAGTTCAATATGAAGAGACTGAGATTTATCCACGCAGGATAGCTGCAATATTCATTGTTGAGTAGAATCCTTCATAGTATAGAAGCACAGTGTATGTCCTGGAAGCTGTACTACCACAGTGTTAGACTGGGAAGGGTATCTGTGATTTTAGAGACCTTAGTGAATCAGCAGTAAGCATAATTCAGGCAGTGCTAAATTTAACATTGATGCAAATCACAGAGGACGTGGTGGCTTTTCTACAGCTTTGATTTCTGGTCAAGAAACATACAGAGCCTGAGCAACAAGCACACTGGGGAAGGAGATGAGCAGGGCAGGAAAGGCTCCATACACTTAAAACAAGTGGTTAATTTGAGAACCTGCAAGAAATATCCTTGGGTTTACAAGGGTCAGATGAGCTTGTTAACTGTGACTGAGCACTAATTATGCCAGTCCTGAGCTGCCTCCACACAACGCCAACCAGTTTTCCCCGATTACTCTCCCTAACATAGCTGGACAGTAGGAACATACTGCAGGGACATACAAATAGCTCTGCAAGCAACCACACAAAATTGAGCAGGATGCAATGTTTGAGCTCTATGCAAAGGTAACTGGAGTTTTTTTGCCATCTAAAGTGGTCCTGGAAACAGTACAGCTGCACTCATAAGGTTCCGTGCCTGAGCTGAGGCCAGCTGGACTCAAGCGCGCTGTGCACAGAAATCAGATCAGCAGTGTCTGCAGCCACAGCAACATTAAGGACAGAATGCCAGCAGCTGAAGTTGTGCAAGAAGAATGCCTTAAAAAGGAGCAGTCGTTACTTGGAAGTGCCATCAACAATCAGACAGGCAAAGCAGCATTCAACACTGCAACACGCAGAATAAATTCTTAGCATCAAGTATACCCAGTTCATCTGTAATGAGGAGCTTCCCCTGCACAGAATTCCTGCACTGGTTACTCAGCTGACTGCCGTTTCCCGAACTGAACTTCACCTTCCACATGATCGGCTGCTCGTGCTCTTGCACCTGGAGGAGATTCCGATCTCTCACCGTCCGCTCTTCCTGCGAGGAAAGACAGCATTGCTGCCATTAAACACACAGGTTCCTTCTGCCATCCCAACCCACCTGCTTTTCCCACCATTAAAAATGCCCAGTAGTTGTAAACTCCGCAGCACAGGAAACAAGAGCGTGAACCAAGTGAACAACATGCTACTTGCAGGAGTTTGTTTTTTTGCCATAGACAGCATGAAAACAACGTACTCCAGTAAAATGGGGGTGTGCAAGTCCACCACAGGATCAGCTAATGCAGCCGAACGCAGTTACTACAACCACAGAAGTAACATATGTTACATTAAATAGCCATAGGTACTACACGTATTTCTCTTTTGTAAGTTCTTTCCCAATGGAATTAAGAGTTCACAAGAGAGATTTCGAGAAAACAATCAGGACTCGTCAAGACTTTTGTTCCCAGCTTTGGCTCAAAACACTGTTGCTGCCGAATACAGAATCGGACATGGCATTTTTTAACTCTTATCTTTATTTAATAATTATGATGCAATTCTCTCCCAGGAGTTCCGCGACAGCACTTGAAGAACAGAAGTCACCCCGGGACAGGGGATGTTTAAACCCGCCCCGCAGCGTGCCGGGCCCGGGCCCGCACCTCCCGGGGGCTCGGGGGGAAGCCACTGACCTGCTTGAAGGTGCTGGTGAGGAAGTAGACAAGGGAGAGCCCGAAGACGACGCCGAGGACCCATCGCTTCCTCAGCAGCCGCCGCCACAGCACCGCTCCCCAGGGCACCATGGCGGCGCGGCGGGCGGCCCGGCCCCAGGGCC
>VYZM01022914.1:336752-380080 GCA_013398915.1 Dromas ardeola
GCGGTGCTGGGCACCGCGGAGCGCACCGGTAGGTACGGGGGGCCGGGGCCGGGGCCGGGGCCGGGGCCGGGCCGGGCCGGGCTTGGTGCTCCCTAGAGTCGACTTGCATCCGCCCCCGCTGGGGCTTTTAGCCTCTTTACACTGAGGGTGGTCAGGCGCTGGCCCAGGTTGCCCAGAGAGGTGGTGGAGGCCCCATCCCTGGCGGGGCTCAAGGCCAGGCTGGATGAGGCTCTGAGCAACCTGGTCTGGTTGAAGATGTCCCTGCTCACTGAAGGGGGGTTGGACTAGATGGCCTTTAAAGGTCCCTTCCAGCCCAACACGTTCTGTGAAACTCTTTCCCCCACCTAACTGGAGGAAAAAAGGCCTGGCTTCTGTCTCTGTGTGTGTGTACATATATATGTGTGTATGTATATAACTGTATTTATAGATATATATTTGTATACGTATGCCTGTATATATAAATACGGTTTTGTATATATTTATTTATCACACACACGTGTGTCTGTGTGTATACACCATGATGGCCAAGTACAGCCCAGCAGGCACCAAGGGGAGTGCCTGGGCAGCGAGCAGGGCTGCAGCTGCCAGTCCCAGATGGAAAAGGCCTTGTCGGGCCATGCACACGTCCTGGGGTTGAAGCACAAAGGGTTCCTCTCCTCTCTTGTCTTCCCCAAGGAGATGGAGAGGTGAAACTCGCAGTGCTATGGTGAAAATTACTCTATACATGTGCTTCTTACAGATGCGCCAGTTTGAGCGCTGTGATCCAGGTGCCTTACAGTCATCCAGCTTGGAGGACCTGTGATGAGTTTGAAATCTGGACCATCTTGGATTATCTGAAGGTCTCCTTGTATGAGATGTCTGCACCCTCTTGAGCTTCCCTCTCTCCCACTGTGGCACCCTGCACCTCTGGTTAAACCTGTTGTTCAGGTACTGTTAAAAAATGTCCAAGTGTTGCAAGATGAAAACCCTTAATCTGGGAAAGGCAGGACCAATCAGTATTGAAGCTGAGTGCCTTTTGGAACAAAGCCCATTTAAATTCTGTCTGATCTTGAATCTGTAGGACTCTGGGCAGAACAGGTGATTACATCTCATGAAGTCCTGCATCTGCAATACTTAGCATTCATATCACTGTCCCCTTTATGGCTGATGCCAAAAGAAAAAGTGACTCCCCATAGAGCTGCGTGTCATTTTGGAATGTGATTTCACCCCACATTACAATCTAGATTGCAATCTAATTACAATCATTAGAATAGTCTAGAAGAGAGTGAAGGATTTTCCAAGCTTCAGTTACCTCCACACTGACTCTAGCTCTCAGCCCGTAGCAGGGGAAGATGGACAGATTTCTTTATTAGCAGTGACCCCGAAGTTGTTCAAAGGTAGGACAGCTCTGCCTGCATGGGTCAGCCTGTCTTGACCTTTTCATCACATCTTAATTACTGTTTTGGTTAAAAAGAGGTTAATATTATATATTAAGTCAACAGAGATACTGACGGGTTAGGATTAAATAACATTTACTTCAGGGAAACCATAAAAGATTCCTGGAGTGTTGTTACTACAGATGCAGCTTTAAAAAATTTGTAAAAAAAAATCTTTAGTATGTATTTTTTACTGTTTAAAACTTACAGATCCTTGTAAAACAAATTTTGGCCCTGAAAACACAACACAATAGAAACGTATAGGTAGAGATTAAAAAACTGCTGTGAGTTACAAGATCAAAATTTGTGGTTAGGAGAGTGTTGGTAACTCAGGGTATCAGAAAACTTTGTTTAGAATTAGATTTCTGGTACCCATGATGGCTTCCTGCATCCTCTCCATAAAATGTGTTAATAGCTGTGTTTTCCCTGACATATGTGATTATGCCAAATTTTATTTACATAAATATGTGTGTATTTATATTAACTGTCACAGGGATGTCCAAAGTTGGCATCTCATTTTAAAACCTCTGTGTTCTCTGTCAGTGATGACTCAAATCCAGTGTTGTCTCAGTTCCGCCCACTTGACGGGGTTCTTCAAGACTGGATGTTACAAACCAAGAGTCTTTCTCTTTTTTGTAAATGTAAACATTTGTTTTTGTTTCATCCTTTTAGAAATTCAATACAGTTCCCTGTGTGTTTTAACTGAAATACCCTTTCTTCTTTCACTCTTTTGTAACTTACCTTCAGGACTGAGCAAATACATGTACTTTTACTGCAGGTGCTGCATGTGGTCAACACAGCTTACTGTTTATGCATGGTGAACTGCACGATTTGGGCTTCATTAAGGGATAAAATTTGTATTTAATGCAATTTTGCATGGGTTAGTGGGTCACTGAAAGTAAAGAATATGAATGAAAAGGTGAAAGTATAGGGGGAAAAAATATTCCAGATTTGCTACTTCTCAGCTTCCATTCCTCTGCTTACAGATCGGTAGGAAATGTTCCCAGAACCATTGTGCCTTTACAGGATACAGATACAGGGGTACACATTTATTTACATGTATTCATACCATTTGAAATGTTTAAAATAATGTTATGACTTTCGATATTCAAGAGTATTTACAGCCTTTTACCTTTTATTCAGTAGCTATTGTAGTCTAACGCTGAGTAGGATCAGACTTCAGTATACACAGAGTGTCTCTCTAAATCTTCTATGAAACGCATGCGTGAACCTGGACAAATCACCTGCAAAAATAGCCCATTCCTCAGGTTTTATATAACAAATATAACATGAACCAGTGTAAGACTATTTGCCAGGTACTCTGTGCTGTGCCTTGATGGTGATGGTTCTGTGTTCTTTGCTTTTGAATTAACTTTATTTTTAAAAGGTGTAATGGGTTTGAGGCTGTTCCCTTAAAATGAAGGTGCTTGAAAGCAGAGATTTAAATAACTAAATAAAGAACTTCTCTCCTTGTTCTAGAAAAAATTCCTGAAGTTAATACGATTTCAAAGCCTTTTCATTTCCCATTCCAGATCTTACTTTATGCTGACAATTCCAGAATGAGTGGAGCAGGAGCATGTGATCTTTTGCATATGTGCATATTATTTATGACCATTATGCAGAGTCTGCTAATGGCATTTTTGTGGTTTAAAAGGAATGGGTTACTTATTTAAAAGAATATTGTCATGAATTGGTTGTATTTTTTCATACAAAATGCTGATACATTTTCTTTTTCCTCCCCCTCTCAGTTTTGCTTTACAAAGCAAGTTTCTTCAGAAGAGGAAGAAGGGATTTCATTTCCAGAGAGCATATGTCGATTCACGTGTCGCATCGAGAGCTGCTCTGTTAGTTGTCCTCAAGATCTTTATCAGAACATGTCACCACACAGCTGTACGCTCCTTGTGACTGCCACATACTGCCAAAGGGGATCTGACTAGTTCCTGCCCTGCTTGGAGATCTGTCTGTGTGTGCTTCCATTTGCCTGTTGAAAGTTGTTTCTTCACAAGTGTACTAAGAACCAAATGCAATCCTGAGGTGCTCTCTCAGAGAAGCAAATGATTTATGCCAGCCATGTCTCTAGCTGGATGGGTTTCACAGCCCTCTGACTCTGTGGGCCTTTGTTAGTAGTCACACTGGGAATTGTTGACCTACATTGTTAATGTTGAGCGTGTTGTGTTTTAAGGTTTTGAGGAAAATGCAGAGACGGCATAGCAGCAACACTGACAACGTTCCTCCTGAAAGGTAAATCTTTTTCCTTCTTTTTTCCTCCATTTTCCCCTCCAGCGGAAAATACTCTGATTTAAGTGTGGTGTGTTTTAGCAGATGAAAGCTCAAAATTGAGAAAGACGTATACTTCCTGTGCATGTAGTGTGGCCAGGTTTTCTGATCAAGTTTAGAGAGTTTAAAGACAGATTTACTTTTCTCCTTTGTGTCCATTATTGACTGCTACAAGCTAGAGAGTTGCAGGTCTCATGATCCAGTATGGCACACATGGAAACAGTTGGCTTAGCATAGGCAGGACATTTTGGAGCTCTAGAAGAGCGATTCATGGCGCAGTCCTGTGGGGATCCTGGGCACTGTCAGTCTGAAAGGATCGCTCTATATGAACAGAGGCAATTTATACTTCTGTTATGAAGCTGTTTAAAACGTCTGCAGGTCAGAAGCTCCCAACTAATATAACTCAGTATTTTATAAAGATTTTGGGTGGCCCTTTACATCATCCCAGAATCTGTATCTAGCTTCATGTATGTGAATATACAGAAGAAGAATACCTCTAATTCATTTCTGTAATTATAACATCAGCAAGGGAGGCTTGTCGCTGTTGTTGTTCTGGTACTAAATGTTCCCTTGTGCTTTCCCAGGGTTAGAGCTTGACTTTTTTTTTTTCTCCTCTAAAGAAGAAACTAATCTAATTACTCTAAGACAAAGATGGAACTAACAAATTTAATTGCTCTGGCTGAGCTGAGATTGTAAGTAAAAGATCGTGATCATAAGCAGTCACTAAGTATTTCTTAGTGGTTTTGGAGGTAGAGGTGCAGCTTGATGTCATGACCACTTCTAGCATGGTATCATTCTTAATTTCAGGGGAAAAGAAAGCCATCTTCAACGTTTTCTGCACGATGCTGCCCAAGCTTCAGTGCAGTCTGTGGGTTTGTTACCAGCAGGCAAGCCTGGAGCTTGAGAGGCACGAGATGTTGTATGGGCTCTCTCATCTGCAGTGTAGAGCTGTCTGACTCTGTACAAACTCGTAAGGTACTTCAGGATCTGTTTGAATGGTTAAAATATATTCAGAATAGGTGTCTATTATTGAGTGCAGAAGATAAGCAGAGTAATGTTGATTGGTTTTTTATAAATGCTTCTGGTTTTTAACAAGGTAAATACATTTTGTCAGTAACACAGACTGAAGGATTTCTAACTGAAAAATGAAATGCTGTTGCCACTGGTCTTTACTTCTACAGCACACTCGGAGTTTCATCCTTGTTTATTTGTTTTTAAATATGTCCCTGATTAATTCCTTCCTGCTGAAAGCATAGTCATGTATCCTGGTAGTATTGTTCCAAACAGTACTTGCGTCTTTAACACCGGGTTCCACCCAATTTGTTTGTTATGTTCCCAGATGTAAGTACTGTCACATTACGTCCCTGTCTTGTGTACACATCCCTGAATTGTAATGTTAGGTGTAAAACTGAAGATCTGGTTGATGAGTATTTTGAACCAAAGAGGTGTGCAATATCTTGTTGACTAATTCCTTGCTGGAGCCTGTGGAGAGACATTGGGAATGGGGTGTAGCTATAAAAAACCTTATTAGGAGTTTACTTAGTGGGAAGGTATGCCCAGAGGGGTTTGAAGCTATCTCCAGAGTGAGATGAAAGGCAGTGCTCTGTGCCCTGTAAGATACCTGGGGAGGATTTTGAACCCATGGGAGAGAGAGGGTTAAGGGCCCTGGATGTGCCTGCATGTGCTGTCTCAGCTTGTGACCACTATTTCTAAAGTTAGAGATCTCCAAGGATTAAAATCAAGAGAGACTGAAGCTCTGCAGCATGCCTTATTTGTGGGCTTTGCCTCTTGCTGAGCTTTATTTGCAAGTTAGAGAGGTATTTGCTCTCTGCCAGGCGTTTACTGCCTAATGATTGTTCTACCTGTTACCTGTATTGTTCCCTGTCATCTAAACTTTCCATGTATTCATTTCAGTACCACAGTACCGAGTACAGGTGAAGAAAACCTATTTTCTTTTGGTATTAGGATGAAGATATTTAAGACTTTCTTTTTGGAATCTGGCTATAATCCAACAGGCTCAGGAAAGAATCAGGGCCAGATCTAATTCCGTCCAGTGCCCAGTAATCTGGGTACAACCATGTCCAATTTTCCAAGAAAATCAAAATAAAACAATTTGTCTTGACCCATGAGCACATCCTTCACTTGTAATATTTGTTGTGTCAGGGACACACAAGCAGCTCTCGGCGCTTCTCTTCCCCAGTTGACTCTGTTTCTTTTTTGTGTTACTCATCAGTAGGCAGGTAGATCATCCCTAAATAATCCCTAGATCATCCCTAAATAAAGACAGAAGAATTTGGGGGTAGGTCATTTCTTTGAGTTAGCTTGATAATTTGTATATAATGTGACCTGTCTTGGTTGTGCTGTGTAAAGTTTTGTATGTTTTTCTTTAAATATTAAAATCGTTACAGAAGATGTTGAATTTGGCATCGGAGGTAAAGTAAAGGGGGTGTTTGGGAACCCTGTTCCTTAGATGAAGGAACTGGTGCATTTTGATCAGTTCTTTAGAAGTACTCTGATCTTATCTTAGGAGTCTGGTTACTGGCCTCTAGTTCTGCAACTGTGACTTTCGAACAGCAAATAGAGGGAAAAACATCTGTCGTCTAGAGACTTACGTATTCTGATAGTGTGTGAGGAACTCTTAAATGACTACAGTCAGGACTGGGCTAAAAGACTGAGAAGTTCTGTGGCATTCATTTTTGTTTAATCACTTTTTTCTAATCTCCGTCCACTGCAGAAACCGGAGCCAAACAGTCAGTTCTGAAACCAGCGTGGATGAAAGCGGAGTTTTTGAAAGTCTGAAGGCTGAAGCTTCCTCACCACAGCAGCTGTTCTCAGGCCTGGCAGGTATCTCGTCGGGCACCATCACAGCCACGCCGTTCCAGTCAGGTTTGGTTCTGGGCTCTTCAGCAGGAGGTGGGGAAGTATTCATTCAGATGCCAGCCCCGAGGGAGGAGGGGACCAGTCGTACAGAAGGAGCCCCATTTCACCACCGGCAGTCGTCCCATCACTTCCACCATGGCCATCACCGGGGTTCATCTCTACTGCACATGGCAGGAGGGGACCGCCATGGGCATGCTGAGGAAGGCGGTGACGAACAAGCTGGAACTCCAGCCCCAGCTCTTTCAGAGTTAAAAGCTGTGATTGGTTGGCTGCAGAAGGGACTTCCCTTCATCTTGATCCTCCTTGCTAAAGTTTGTTTCCAGCATAAGCTTGGTAAGCATCTATCCTTTTTGGATTGTAAGTGTATTAGAGGGTGGTTAGGAAGCTTTATTGTTCTGTGGTGTCTGATAAACTTATCCCCATGACAGTATCTAGAGGTAGTCTAGCATGAAGGGGACATATTCAAATGCATGGGATAATGCATTTGATAAATTCATCCTACTTTCATTCCAAGCTGTTTTCACCTGTGTCAGCCCCATCTGTTTCCAGTCCCGACTTGTGTGAGATCAGTTCTGTACTTTTTCCTAATCTCTCCTTGACATTTCTGTAGGGGCTGAGGATGTTACCAAGGCTTTTCCCTCTCTCCCTCAGACCTCTCTCGAGGAGAGATGGGGAGAGCTTCCATTAGTGATTAGCAAAGGCCTCCATGTAGCACGGAAGGGCTCAGAGGGATGAGACGTATAGCTAGAAGGATGGTAGTTGTGAAATCAAGCCAAAGAGCATCAGCAGTTACACATTGCAGTCCTGATCTTCCGAGTGCCCTAAAAATATGTTTACCCAGGTTTCTTTAATGGTACCTGAGTTTTTCAGTCCCTCAGTGGTCATGTAAAATCTATTCATCTTATCCTTTTCTTACTACAAAATTGTATGTGTGGCATGTCTGAGGATCCTTACTCATTCTGGGAATAGTATGCTGAGTTTATTATCCCAGGGAAGCCAATAACGCTTGAGTTTAGTCCACTTACAGCTCTGCCAGTATTCCCAAAACCAGGTATTGATTCATGTCTGCAACATCTCGCTCTTTGGACCCGATATCCTGTATGGTTTTGATAGTGTGCCCTGTCTTCCATGAGCTGCTGAGCTGCTATTGTAATAGTGTCATGTAGCTGAGTTCTGTTTGCACAGTGCAGCCACAACTTGCAGCACTTCTCCTTCAGCACAGAACCTCACATTAGGACAGAGTGTTGGTATTGGGCTGGGTGGCACGTGCTCATTGCAGAAGCTTCATTTTCATTTAACTTAAATTTGAACTTTATATGAGTCCAGACTGCCCTGTTTTAGTTGCCTATATATTTTAATTTCCAGTGCATCCAGAATATCACCCAGTAAATTTTTTTCTAAGCTTGAGATGCCAATAACAAATGGCTTAGGACTGAAGATCCTCCTGCCCAGCCATATATACTTTGACAGTGTCTTTCCCCGCAGGGATTGCTGTGTGCATTGGTATGGCCAGCACATTCGCATATGCCAACTCAACGCTCCGCGAACAGGTTGCTCTGAAGGTGAGTACAACATCTTACGTTCCCAGGCAACATTGCTCTTTGTATACAAAACAATGTCTATGTTGAACGTTCTTTTGCAATGTAGGGATGAATGCCATTATATGGGTACCGATCTGTCAGAATAAGAGTACCGTGCTGTAATCCTCACTTCCTCTTCCTGCTTTTCCCCATTGATGCTCTCCCACAGTTTCCAACCTGCTCTTTTGTGAAAAAGTGCAATAGTAAAATGAAGAGAGGGAAAACCAGGGAGATGTAATCCGCTTCTGGTTCTGCCACGGACTGGCAGCGCATCGTCAAGCACTTCTCTCCGCCTTAGTTTCCCATTAAGTACAGCAGAGGTGCTGAAACCTATTTCACTACTTAATGATGAGATTTAATTTATTAGCATTTAGATTATGTTTTGAGATGTTCAGCTGAAGGATTTGTAGATGTATTGCTTATTAATATCTTTATAATGCTCTGTAGATAATATGCTTAGAATATAAAGAAACCAGCAGATCTTTTCAGGCCTTATGATCTTCAGTGTCAGGAAAATACTTCAACAGCACTAAAAGCACAAGACTAGAATTGCTTTTTTTGTAAAAATTACATGGGTGGCCCAAGTGTATACTTGTATCTACCAGCAGCAGTGGAATAAATGTGATACAATGCTGAATGAACAGATAAATTGCACAATCACGTAATAGATTGCTGTTGCTTTGCACTTTGCACCTTTGTCTTTCCAGCAGTGTGCCCCTTAATCTGCCTGCTTTAAATCTCACCCTAACATCCCTGGCTGGTGAAGACCTGCTTTCTTAATAAATCAGCTCACAAGAAAAATGCTGCGGTTTGTTTTTTTCCTCCCAGGAGTAAAATTTACTTTCCAAAATTACACTAGGCCAAGACCCAGGACAAGGTCTTCTGCCATCCAGCTTCTGTCTATAATGTTCCTTGTCTTTTGAAATGCAAAATTTGCACTTCTTTTGACCTTTAATTATTTTTAAATCAAAAATTCATGTTCTAGAACTTCCATGCATTCAGATGACATTAGTATCCGCTGCATGTAGTGATGGGCTATGTTATATTTGATTTAGCTAGGCCTTCTTGTAAGTGACTTTGGATCTATTTATAAAACATCTCTTTCAGGAAGGGTCATTCCAGAGAGGTGGCAACTCAGAATTACAGTACAGTATATGGAACTGACTTGTTTTTAATTTGCCTGTCAAACTGCATTTTAAATATCAGGAGAATTTAGATATCCCAAGAAAGACCCCAACTTTGAAAATTGTGTCCTGCAAGTAAGGCTGTTGTTTTCAGCAGTGTATTTTGAGTAATTTATCTGAAGTTACCTTATTTGTGAAGGGTAGGTGAGTGAGAGCCATTTCTGCTTGTGTTTATATACGTCTTTACCTAGCAGCCTATTTCTGAGTCTTAGTCCGATGTAAATAAAATAATTACTGAACACTTAGTTGCATATTTGTGTCCACTGGGTTAGTCTTGCATTTTTTCAGCAGTTGAAAGCTCAGTGCAACCCTTGAGACTTTGAATTTATCTTTGCTTCTTTTTCTTGCTCAGGAGAAGAGATCAGTGTTGGTTGTCTTCTGGGTCCTGGCCTTTCTCACTGGAAACACCTTGTACTTGCTTTACGCATTCAGCTCTCAGCAGCTGTACAACAGGTGGGCAAAATTTACATTATACATGATAGAAGCAGGTGATAATTGCCCACTTTTCCCAGCACTTTGGGAGGAAGTGTGCATACTTAAGGTATCCGCTGTCTTTGTCACACCTTTGTAATACCTTTCAACGGAGGAAGAGAATGTGAGCATTGCTTCTACCAGTGGACTACGCTCCGATCAGTAAATGACATAACCGGGGTCTAAATGGGCCAGGATGTGATGATATACTACAGCGTTACTGCTTGAAACATAGACATTTGCAATTTTCCTATGTAATGAAGCAGGGTGGATACTTTTTTATAGTGGGACTTCTGAATTTCCATTTTGACCAGCATGGCTGAACATAAAGAGCAGGTGTTGGAAGCAAATAAGAAATTGACCCCCTGATTTTCCTCCTTCTGTAATGTTTTCTTTTCACTCTATCAAGCTTGGAGTCTACAGGAGGTAAACTGGAGGTAAAATAGTAGCGTTTTACCTCAGGTCCTTAGAGGCATTTGGATCTGAGGTAATTAAGATAGCCTCCACTTTCAAATTCTGACTAAAGCGGTTCTCAAATACAGAAAAGTTAGTACCCATGGATTTGGTTCAGTACTAAATGACAGATAGGAAGCAAAGATACAGAACTTAAGCAAGGGGATGTTAGTAGAATAAATAGGAAGAAGTGGAGCAATATCAAACGTGGTTACTTGAGAAAGTAGTTTTGATATTAGTAGCTAAAAGCGTATGAATTATCTTCCCAATTGAAATTTTATTTGTCCTACTGAAGGGGACTTAGAACTTCAGACTGAAAATACAATGTGTGTAACATGCATCTTGTTGAGTTATGGCTAGGTGGCTCTTGGGTATGCTTTTTCTGTCATTTATTGCCCCTAATGTATTTGGATCGTTGGAAAGCTGTATAGGTAAATGCTTCTAGAAAAGGGGAGAGATGAGAAGGCTTGTATGTGTGGGTCCGAATGAGAGATGGCAAGCCATGGGATATTCTGTATAGGGCTTGTGGGAGGGAAGGGAAGAGAAGAAACAGGTATGGCATAAATGTATGAAAGCATTAATCATAGAATGGTTTGGGTTAGAAGCGACCTGAAAGATCACCTCGTTCCTCCCCCCTGCCCTGGGCAGGGACACCTCCCACCAGCCCAGGTTGCTCCAAGCCCCGTCCAACCTGGCCTCGAACCCCTCCAGGGATGGGGCAGCCACAGCTTCTCTGGGCAACCTGGGCGAGGGGCTCACCACCCTCACAGCCAAGAATTTCTTGCTCATGTCTCATCTCAATCTCCCCTCTTCCAGTCTAAACCCCTTCCCCCTGGTCCCATGGCTCCCCTCCCTGATCCGGAGTCCCTCCCCAGCTTTCCTGGAGCCCCTTGAGGCACTGGAAGGGGCTCCAAGGTCTCCTCGGAGCCTTCTCTTCTCCAGGCTGAACCCCCCAACTCTCTCAGCCTGTCCTCACAGCAGAGGGGCTCCAGCCCCCTGATCATCTTTGTGGCCCTCCACTGGTCCCGTTCCAACAGGTTCATGCCCTTCTTGTGCTGAGGACTCCAGAGACTCAGGAGCTTCAGATTAAGAACAACTTTGTTTGCACCACAGGGAAACAGTGTGTACCCAAGAAGAAGGTTAAGGTTAAAAGCATGAATGCAACTGGTTTGAAATAAAGGATAGATCATCTAAAATAAAAGGGTTTCAGCAAATTGGGGCCATTTTCCACACACTGTTCAGGGCATGGTTTATTAACAGTGAACAGACTGGGCAACAGCTTCACTGAAAAGCCCTGTGCCTGCAAGTGTCATCCTTGGTATCTATTGCTTGCTGTGTGGGGACCTGTGACTATTCATGAGGCAGGCCTGTGGAATTAGAAATAGCTGCTTCAGTTTTGTTTCTTTCTAGCTTATTTTTCATTTCCTGATTTATTTACTTTTTGATTGTTTCTAGTGCATGAATAGTAGTAAAGTCTCTGATTCTGTTTCTGTTTTTAGGGTATAATTTTACCTGTTGTGCTGTACCAGTGTTGTGAGTATTTTAAATTCATGTTCAGGCTTTTCATTCTGGGTTGGTTATTTTACTTTTGCCTTTTTTGTTTTGTTTTTGTTAAGTTTTTGCTTTCTACCATGAAGCTTTAGTAGGTAAATATCCTGAAGACGAGTCCTGTTTTTTCAGTCTGAGTAGGGTCCAGTCCTCATTGCTGCTTAGGTCAGTAGCACCTGCCCATTGCTACATGAAGTTCTGCTGTCCTGGACTCCCCTTCTTTAAAGGGCAAATGTTCAGCCCATTCAATAACATTATGTCAAAGGCACTACCTTTTTGGATCTTTGGTTCTGGTAAGAGTTGCTAATTAACACAGCCCTGCTTTTGGACTGCTTCAGACAGTGGCAAGCTATTGTGAGAGCACGACGCACCTGAAGTTCTGACCTTTCTGCCATGTTTAATACAGTCCTTCCTTTGTCACCAGTTTGTTTCCCATGCACAAGTAGCTTTAGAGACTGCTGTTTGGGTCCTGTTTTCTGGCAGTGGGCAAACCTGCTGACCTCAGTAGAAATGGGCAAGAACAGACAAAGTCAAGAGGCCCAGAGGAACCGTGGGACTAATT
This sequence comes from Dromas ardeola, assembly GCA_013398915.1. Classification (NCBI taxonomy): domain Eukaryota; kingdom Metazoa; phylum Chordata; class Aves; order Charadriiformes; family Dromadidae; genus Dromas; species Dromas ardeola. The sequence goes on from VYZM01022914.1 coordinate 349,123, forward strand.
TGCATGTCTTATTCCTGTTGCCCTTGAGAACTTCACTGAAGTTCAGTGGAGTTTCTGGGCTTTCTTTGGCTAGCAGTGGATACAGCTGGTATCAAGAAGCTTAAGTGAGGTTCTCCTCATTGGTATTTGACCCTTGTTATCATGCCTTTCAGCCTCATATTTCTGAAACCCAACCTTGAGAGGCTGGACTTCTTTGACCTGATGTGGATTGTGGGGATCGCAGACTTTGTACTGAAGTACCTCACCATCGCATTGAAATGCCTAATTGTTGCCTTGCCTAAGATCATCCTAGCTGTCAAGTCAAAGGTAAGAGTCTCTTTCCTTCTTGATATACAGATGATTGTCTTTGATAATCTAATACCTTTATAACATGTTTGCAGCATGAAATAAGGATGGAAGAAAAAAAAATAAAATCTCTGATAAAAATTTGGCAGAAAGTCACCTGGGTAGTCGGTTTTTGAGCCATCACAGACCTGAGCAAGAGTTTGGTAATGCCAGCAAGTAATTAAAGTGCAGAGAGAGAGAGGGGTAAGCATTGCTCAAGAAGGAACAGGTATTAGCAGTGAGATAACTGCGTTTCTGGTTGACTTTGTTCTAAGTCTTGTTTTCTGGGTAATCTCTGTAAATAGGTATTTCTGAAGCAAGGAAGGAAATTGCAAGTACTTGTGTCTTTGGCTTTCCACTTGGGTCAAAGAAGTAACAGTATTAAATTGGAGCTACTGATGCCACAAAAGACAGCACTAGTTCTAACCATGGGTGAAGAAATATTTTAACTAAATGGTTAACATACTTAAATGTTTATAAAATCCTGTGTAGACTAGGCCTAACTGCTGAAACTTTCTCACTACATTATTTCTCTTGAAATACTTCTTCATGTTTTTTTCACTTGCACAGATCTGTCGTGGCGCTCCTTCCTCCACTTAGTAGTGTCTACATTTCAGTGGCAAATGTAGCAGTGTGTATTATTTGCATTTGGTAAAGAAACTTTCTGGCAGCTAAAGGGATGAAAGGCACTATATAGATGCAAGATATTATCATTCATTGCTGAAAGTCTCAGGCAGGGCACTTAAGGGGATATCTAAACTGGGGATAGTTTTGCTTACAAATGACATGGGTGGCAGGGGAGTTGAGCAGTTTGTTCCTGCACAGCAGGGCTATTCGAGATGTTATTAATTTATTTCTGGCAATTGTCCAGCTCCTTTTTTTTTTTCCTTCTTCCTCTATTATTATTATTTTATTTTGGGAGATTAATGTGCTAGGTCAGAGCATAATCCAGCCTGGGGAGGGAGGGAAAAGTGATGTGAATAGTCTTCCCAAGATAAATTGCAGTGTTGGAAAAGGTTCACAGCCTTTGCTTGCTTGTCTGAGAGCTATCCCAAGTACTCATTAATCCTTGTCGGGAGAGAAGAAAGAGAAGGGGTCCTTATTTGCAGCTACAGTGGGAGGCTGGTAAGATCACATCTGTCAAGGGCCTATAATGACTCAGAGCACAGATGCTTCATTTTTAATACCTTTTTCTGGATAGCAATATTTCTCACTTTTTTTAAGTCCCTTTTTGTCTTAGGATGTTGTTGATGGTCTCACTGTCCCTTGACATCTGAGACTGCTGTTACCTACCACTATGGATCTGGATTTATTTTTATCCCTCTCTCTACACTGCATCGATTAAGCCAACCAAGGATGAGGTCTGGTGCAACAAATTAAGCAAGATCAAACAGGGATGGGTGAGCTCCAAGAGAACCCCAGGATGCCATAGAAATTGTAATTGGTACCCACATAGCTGAGCTCTTGCCCTGAGCCTGATGACCTAGCTTGCTTCTACAGGCCAGCTCAATGCTACACATCTTATTTTTCAGATGACTTTTTTTAAGATGTAAGATTTTCTGATAGGCACATTAACTTTGACGAAATTCTTACCAAGTTATTTGCTATCTTAATACTTCCTAGAAACAAAGTTATTTTCTTCCTCCCCATATGCTTGTGGTAGTGTTTCTGCTTGAAGCCTAGCTTGTAGTTTAGGAACTTCTGGATGGCTGTCACTTAACAGTAGCAAGCTGCTGGAGGAATACAAATTAAACTTACAGAGTAAAGCTAGGAGATTTATTCAAGGTGTATATACTGAGAATTTTTCTGCCAGCTAGTCAGAACAGTAGCCTCTAGCTCCCCATAATACAAAGGCTGAAGTGGAGATTGCTCCACTGCCAGGGATAGAGTTCAGCACAGCTGTGAATGGGATAGAGGTATTTAATCTTGAGCTTCCTTGCAGTACCTTCTTGCTGGCAGTCAGTAATAGATGATAAAACTTGCCCATGGGTGGTATATCAGGGACTTTGATCAGTCTGCGTTCAACCTCTGAGCAGGCTCTTCAGATTTTCCTTATTTTGGAAGTTCAAAGGCACTTCCAAAGCTAGTCTGGCTTTTCATGCTGCTCCTTGAGATTCTAGTCTTCTCTGAATACTATGTGGTTTTCACTGGTGCTTGCATAGCCTTTCTAGTATGAGGCATCTCCTCCTTTTAAGTCTCTTACCTCTCCATATCCATTGTGATTGGAGCAAGATCAGATTCTTTTATTTTTCTTCTACACATCAAAGTCTTCATATCTCCCCTCAGTCTTCTCTGTAGACTGAACAACACCAATTTTTTGAGTCTTTTCTCAGAGATTGTTCATTCCAAATCTTACTGTTTTCTTCTGGACTGTCTTCAGTCCCCCCCTGTTTTCCAGGCCATTTCTCCAGTCTGTCAAGATGAGCTTGGATTATAATCCTTTCCAGTGTGTTTACAGTCTTTCCCAGTTTAGTGTCAACTGCGTATTTCATAAAACTACCCTGTTCCATCAAGATCATTAATGAAAATAGGGAGTAGTACTAAACTCTGCTTATTTCAGTTAGATGCATCTTTTCATTTTGACAGTGAATGCATTAAAAATTTCGGGTAGAGCCCAGACTCTGGAAGACTCAGTTCTCCCAGTCTGAAGTACTTGGGTCATGTATTCCCAGTATGGCCCCATCACAGGAAGGGCAACATTTGGTTTAAGATGACATCAAGAACCATCTTGGATTTATAGCATCAGTTTATGCTTTAACTGAGAAAAAGCAAACTAAAATTAGATTTGTCTTTGCAATCAGAATACAGGGAACAGTAAACATGATAATGAGTGCTTGAAGTGTGAAGCACGAAGACTGCTGTATCAGCAGGTTACAACTAGACAGGAGCTCTCAAAGCTTCAATACCTCAGAAATGGAGTATCTCTGCAAGCAACTCCTCTAAAGAATGAGGGAAGATTGAAAATTTGACAAAATAATCGCAGACTTCCCCAAGCTCCAAACCAGCCTGGAAAACGGGGCTGTCGAGAGGCTGAGAGACTACAGTCAGGCTGGAAGGCAGGGAAAGAAGAGCTTGCAAACAGGGGAGAAAAGCAGAAAACTGAAGGTAATCCCAACCATCAGATCCCAATCTTACACCTCTGCAATCGGTGGGAGTTTGTGGGAGCAGGAGCATACCTGTGGCTAACGATGTCCCTTCCTCCCTCATGAGCTGTGATCGGCACATCAAGCTGGGTACAAGTTTTAATAGCAGCTGGGCTCATAATTTCTTTGGAAGGGGGGCTTGGCTCCCACCCTGCATGCTGAAGGCTCTCCATTAAAAAAAGCAAATAAGATCATTTGGTTCAATATAAAATGAATTAAAGTAAATTAAACTGCAGGAGCCATGTGGCCTGCGGAGGCCTCCATTGTTGTGCACACATAAATGGCAGCTTTTCATTTTCACTGCTAAGGAATGACAGCTTGAGGGGGCTGGAATTAAAAATAAGGAAATAAATAATAAAAAGACACAGTTGCCAAAGATTTCGTTTAGGAAATCCCAGGTGCCTGCAAGTCTCCCATCCCCTCCTCATGCTGTTGTCAGCAATCTAAGCTGATATCCTGGAGAATGGGATGAAGCATGGCAGGGGAGAGGGAGGAGGGGAAAAGAAAACCAAACCAAGAGAACTGTAAGAAACTGATATCCCAGGTTCTTTTATACATAGAGATATATATAGATATATATAGATATATATATCTCCCTCTCTCTACAGGGGAGAAAAATACCAAGGACACACTTTTTTTCCAGCAGTCTTAATGGTTGGGATATAAGAAAGGCTCTAAGTAAGAATTTTCTTTGCATGCTCAATACAGGTGTGCAGCCAAGTTACAAGGGGCTGCATTTCCAGAAGACTGAAAATTCAAAAGGAAAACACTAACATTTGTTTGTTGAAAACTGGTGAGGCCACAACCGGAATACTGGGTCCAGTTCTGGGCTCCCCAGTTCAAGAGAGACAGGGACCTACTGGAGAGAGTCCAGCGTAGGGCAACAAAGATGACTGAGGGATTGGAGCATCTCCCTTATGAGGAAAGGCTGAGAGAGCTGGGACTCTTTAGCCTGGAGAAGAGAAGGCTGAGGGGAGCCCTTATTAATGTTTACAAGTATCTAAAGGGTGGGTTGAAGGAGGATGGAGCCAGGCTCTTTTCAGTGGTTTCCAGTAACAGGACAAGGGGTAACGGGCACAAGCTGGAACATGGGAAGTTCCGATCAAATATGAGGAAAAACTTCTTTACGGTGAGGGTGACGGAGCACTGGGACAGGCTGCCCAGGGAGGGTGCGGAGTCCCCTTCTCTGGAGACTTTCAAGCCCCGCCTGGATGCAGCCCTGAGTGATGTGCTCTGGGCAATCCTGCTTTAGCAGGGGAGTTGGACTGGATGATCTCTAGAGGTCCCTTTCAACTCTGAAATTCCATAGTTCCATGAAAACATAGTATGAAATTACCATTGAATAAATACTTGTCAGGTTGGTTTGAAAGCTGGATCTAGACATTGCAAGTGAGTTTTTTGGCAAGACTGGCATTACTCATGTGAAATTTTTTCTTTATGCTGTGTCAGGGGCAAGTGTACAAATACTAGCCCACGCTAGGACTGTGGACTCCTCACTGCATCTTTGAAAATATTTGCTTGCAGGTTTTTCTTTTTGGTGCCCTTTTTCTTTTTTTTTTTTCTTTTCCTTTAAAAGTACCATCTCATGAAATCTGGTTGGAGAAAACTTGGCCTGTATGTGGCAGCCATTCTTTATGCAGTTTTTCACTTGGACTTTGGACCAGATACCTTTTTCAGGTGCATCCCACGTTTTCTGGCATAGATGGTTACAGCTCTGCCATGTAGACTGGCTTTCCATACTCCTTCTGAAGCTGCGCCTTGGATATGAAAGAAATCTAAGAATGTCTTTTGCACAAAATAGTATGATTTGGATCATTCAGCCGAAGCAAGCTGTCTTAAGGCAATGTGTTATAGTATCAGCTAGTCTATGATAACTGTGTATTCTGTGAGCCCGAAGCTACTAAGACTTGATTTTGAGTAGCCCCAGCGCTCTTCCGTGTTCTAATGGAGCACAAGCATGTGCTTCATTGCATCACCACCTGTTTCTGTGCGCAGCCTTGTATAATTAAACAGTTACTGTAAGGAAAATGAGGACTTCCCTTATAGTGATTAGAATTGTTCTGCAGCCTGCCTCCATCTTGTGTCAGATCTCAGCTCCATGGGATACTGTGGTCCAAAGTCCCAGTGCCCAGCCTTTCTCACTGGGCAGACTGACCCTCCGTTACGTGACTGATTGCACAAGTGACTTGCATGTGCAGAAGTTTTATGTTCCTTGAGCAACAAGCTCTTCTTGCACTGGGCATTTGTGTAGAACAGCCCGTGACATAGAACAAAGTCCATCCTTCTGGACTTTCCATTGGGGGAAAGAGGGTGAGCTGGAGCAGTTTGCAGCTGCCAAAGTGCTTTCTCTAGGCCACAGCCTCTTCCAGAAGGCTCACATTAGAAGAGAAGTTTCCAGAGGGAAATTGTGTTAATTGTGATGGTGATGGCAGCAGCCTTCTAACGTCCCTGCAGCCTCTCTTTTGTCATGGGGACAGATATTTATCAATCATTTAACATGAAGTTTATATATATATTTTCTTTCATCCTGAGAAAAACAAGGCCTCTTGGAGCATTTGAGTCCTCTAGATGCTGATCAAAAAATACGGAAGCATTAGAACAAGCACTGTCGCGGGCACATAGATGATATATTACAAGAAATAACTGGGTAAAGATCTTCCTTGTCTGTGGTCTCTTGTACTGTGCGATATGCAAGTTAATCCTTGTCTTCTCTAATAGTGGGGCTAAAGTGGCCTTTCTAGATAGATGATAGCCTATCCTCTCATTACCCTCTCCTTGATGATCTTGGATGCTATTTGGGGGAACTCACTCAGAAACAGATTTGCTCTTCTTGGACAACAATCTGAGCTTTGGTCCTCTGGAGCCACGGGAGCTACGTGATGGTTCTGCAGAGACTTTCCCCCATTGCAGCCCGGGGTAGATGTGGTGTCCCAGAGTCAGAAGTGTGGGATTTATTACTTACGAAAGAAAAAGACTAACTCTAGCATAAGACTAAGTACTGAGGAACTGGGACTTTTTTCAGTCACTCTGCCTAATACACTTTGAAAGGAAATGCTACTAAATTTTTTAAAGGAATCATTGGTCTTAGGTGCCTTCCAAGTTTAACTTCCCAGTTTAAGATATCCAAGATGTGACTTTCAGAAGTGCTGTGCACTAACTGAAAAGCTCATTTTCCCCTCTGGTCTCACCTTGGAATTACTCCTCATTAGTCTTGCATGGATTTTCAGCAGCATCCTCCGTGCCACAATCCTGTTTACTGCCCCTACCCAATACCTTCTTATATTGGCACTGTGACCTGAAATCTCAGCAGAGCCTGCTCTCCTCTGATCCAAATTGCCAGCAGGTCTCAAAAGTTTTTTCTAGCATCTTCCTGTTTCAGAATATGTCCTAATGCTGCTGGCAACAGAATTTGTTTTTTTTTTTTCTTCCCTTGAGTGCTAATCACAACTTACAGTTGCCTCATTGCAACTTCTCTCACATCCCATTTTAATTCCGCTGTGTAAAATCTTAGCGTGCCTTTCTGTGTCCTTCTGTGGAGGCACACATGCACACTTACGCAAAGCCTTATGTCAAAAGAGACAACGGAGTTGATGCTCGGTTAGGCTATGTGGGAATTAGCATTGGAGCTGCAGTTGTAATTTGCCCCCTTTGGTGTGTATATATTGTGATTCAATTTTTAATTATGTGATTCCATGTTATTTTTCTGTATGACTTCTCCCGTCCATCACCAGCGTATACTGTGCCCCACGGATGAAGCAAGGTGAGGTATTGGAAGAAGCTGTTGTACAAACTGGAAAGTTCATAGAGAGCAAAGAGACCATTGAAAGAAGAAGAATGTCCTACAAGTTAAAGTTGAATGCTACACTGGAGAATTAAATTCCATCCTTTTCTTTGACAAGTTATTCTTATGTGATTCTAGAAAAGCCATGTACAGCTACAAACTGAAGTCAGTGGTTTAGCTTTTAATGGTAATGTGATCTATAAAAACTAAGTGCTTTATAAAAAGTCTAGTCTCAGACATTTCAGCTTGGACACCAGAACAACCTTACCTTAACCTTAGTCTTTCCGTGTCTCAAGTTTTCATTTAGAAAATGCAGAGAATAGCTGTCCCTTATGTCAGCAGCAGTGTGAAAATAAGTTGTTTGGGGTTTTTTTTTCATCTTTTACTGTAGTGGTGATATCGGAAAAAGACTGAAAAAATTTTAGTAATTTTCTACTCTGAGCAGAGCTCAAATAGCATGAAGTGATAGGATGCAGATCTGCCATCAAGTAGTAAGGGTATGACAAAATACCACGTGCTCAATGAGTACCATTCACCCTCTGCGAAAAAATAGTGTGTGTTCACATCAGTACAGGCTGTATAATACTGCAGTGAAAGCTGCAATTGTATGCAAATCCTGAATTCTGCTCTTCTAAAATAAGTGCTTGATTTAAAGTATAGAAATGGTCTATGTGGTGAAAGGAGGTAGAGGAAATGGGAGGGTTATACGCGAGTCATTGACTTAGTTTTTAACAAAGCATTCTGGAAAAGTGTTATCAAAATTTCACCATGTGCTATCACAAGGCTCATCAGCAGAGTGGCTATAATTAGATCCACAGCACAGTCCTTTGCCACTTGTGCTAATTAAGTGTTTGATAACAGGAGTGGTACTCTGTCAGCTTTTACAGTAACTCACCCTACAGATGAAGCAGGGTGAGCGGTGCGCTGCTTCATTTTAGTCAGGCTTAACGCCAGCCCGTTGCAAGGTCTTGATGAGAGCAGAGGCTCTTTTCTGGAATCGGACTCTACCCTAACCAGGAGCTATAATTTCAGGTAATATCCAATTTACTTTAATCTCTGCAGTCCAGAAAAGTGATATACTTGCTCTGGAGGGCTGGCTCCTGCACAGTCCCGTCATGTATTGGGGCTGGCTCACAGGCTCACCAGAAATGGCTTTTGCTGATTTGAAAGAGCTGTTCAGTCTCTATAGAGTGTATTCAGGAGAAGATTCCCAGATTTACATGGATTTTTACAAAATAGGAAGAGTCACCTAGCAGAGGCAGGCCTTGCCTTATCTCAAGCTGTTGTTCCAAGCCAGATGCACAGGCGAAATAATTGTATTTGTGCTTGATATAACACACTGCTCTTCCTAATCTTGATGGGAAATAGCTGAAGTACTTCAGCTGAAGTTTTCAGACAAAATGCAGATTGAGACAAAGATTTGGCTTTGAAAACTTCAACCTAGATAGACAAGATGTAATAAAGCTGAAAAGCAGAAGACAAAAGTATATTGAGTGCACGTACAAATGATGGATGCCACCTGCAATAAGTTACTGCTGTGAGAAGGCTAAGTTTTACTGCTGAAATTATAGGGAACAACCCTTGTTTTCTAAGCTTCTGGCTCAGAAAGAAGACCCCACTTCTGCTGCAGCCCTTTGTAGAATTAATTCTGATTTTCTACACACTTTTCCTAGTTTAAAAAAGGGCTCGTGTGTTGCACTGAGGTGCCTGACAAACCTTCCATTTCTGTAAGCATTTACTGTAGCACTAGTTCTTTTCTAAGTGATGCTTAGCTGTCTTTGTCTTTGCTTCCCTCCTCCTAACTGTAATCTCTCTAAGCTTATCAACAGACCTCTCTTAAATGGTCAAGTGGGTGGTGTTTATGGGCTGGATGGAGAGATGCATCCATTTAGAACTTAACTTCACTCTTGTGAGGATGTTAACAAGTATCTAGCTGCTAAGAAATCCCAATACCCTGCAGTTACCATTGAAAACTGAATATTTGCATTAGATAAAGGCGTTATAAAAGCTTTGTAAAGGGTGGAGATTTTTTGGTTAGAAAATTGAAATTTGTCACTTGCTGCATGATCATTTTACAGCCACACTCTGCCACTTCCAATTCCGCAGCCTGTCTGGACCTCTAGGGCTGCCTGTGACCCATCTTTCCTTATGTCTTTGCTGTGGGCTCTGGTGTGTTTTAGTGCCTCAAACTTCTGTTTCAGAAGAATTTCAGCTTTGATGCCCCAAACGCTGAATCCATAAGTTCCATCTGATGCAATGAGAAGGAAAGCAGTGACCAGCCCAGCCTGCTAGGGAAGCAAGGCTAAATAAAAGATGACAACTGTGAGCCTGGTGGGAGGAACAAGCCAGAGAAAGCAGTTTGCTGCCTTTAGCTTGCTGGTAGCTTTCATCAGAGCTGGCTGGGAGGGGGGGGCACGGAGAACTGTGTGTGTGAAGGGAAGGAAGTGACAGCGTAGTCATTAGCAGGCTGCAACCCTCTGTCACAGAGGCTCCTGAAATAAACGATGATTGTATTGAAGCACGAGGCTGGATAGAGACCTCTGCGCTAATTTAATAAATTGCTTGCATTTAGGACCCCAGATTGTCGCTGTTACATTTTTGCTATGTGATGCCACCTGGGATTAACAAGAAGGAGGGGATGGGGAGGGGGAGAGGAAGAAAGCAGCCCAGGTCCGTTAGCAACCGCTGGTGTGACCTCACTCCTTGTCCCGGGGGGGATATGAGATCATGAGAATGCCAGAGCTCTCTGAAGGATTCGATTTGCTCGCTACAGCAGCATGGCCTGCCGAGTGATCTCATCTCTGAGACCCCAGGGAAGGGCGCTAGCTGCTGCTAGCCTCGTGGACTGTGGAGGACTTAATCCCCACTCCAAATCTCACCAATTAACAATTGACCTGTGATGACATCACCAATGACAACGCTAACTGGGACAACACAGCAAAATTCCTGGGGAATTTCCCCTTCTCTGTGATCTTATCAAATAAAAGAATTTTGACATGTCAACAACAAATCTTTCGGTCCAGATAATGTCATTACAGATTAAGCATAGTTCTGGGCTCACGGCTTGCCCTGACCTAGTGCCCTGTCACCAGTTGTCCCTTTTAAATAGTGTGTGACAGAACATAAACAGGTCCTCATTAAGACTTGGGGGGGCCTAAATTAGGTAGCCTTATTTAGCCAGCTTCTCAGCCCTAGTCTTAGGTGCTTTGAAATAGAAATTACATGGTAAGAAAAATCTGTTTCAGTTGTTGCATGTCATGATTGTAGTAAGCCAGGAGGGAGTTTATGTTACCTTGCAGGTGTTCTTCAAGGAAGGGCAGCTCTCTAGTTGAACACCAGAATGCTAAAGACAGCTTTGGTGAAGGTGTACAAAGGACGTTGCCCATTCTTTGAAGTGTTTCAACCAGCGTGCTTCCCCCCCTTCTCTTCTTTAAGGTCCTCAGGAAGGTTTGGTATCTCTGAGTTTAAAATGCCTTAAGGTGGGTTTTTTTTGTTGTTGTTTGTTTTTTTTTTTTTTCAGACACAGTCTTTTTGGACCTTGTACAATACAAGATCCAACACACACCTGAGTGGAAGGGGAAGGATGATGGCAAATAGGTAATTAGTTTGATTCTTTGGGATGATCTAGAAAGTTGTCAGGAAGACAACTGATGTCACCCTACATTTAAATGCTTGTACCTTCAGAAGGGAGTATAGGATCAAAGAGACTCACCTTTCATTCCTTTTCTTTGTCAATAGTATCTACAATTTACATCATAATCATCCCTGTAAGTTTTAACCTCTGCTGCTAGCATTCTGTAGCATTGCACAGATATGCAATAAGGTCTATATCCATAACCTGCTCTAAAAGTTTAAGATTCAAAAGGGTAGAATAGCTGGATAAATGACAGAGCAACAGGAACACTGAGAAACAATGAAGTGACAGTTATCCTTGCTAGGCACAGAATTGAATGGCTGCAAAGCAAGCTGCATCTCATGAATACTGGTCTTTGCACCATTTAACAGAGTGCATAGGTGGGCAGTGAACACAAGTCCTATAAGCTTCAAGCCCTGCACCTGTTAGGTGCTCTTCTTTTGACTTCCTGATAGTAATCATGTATCATTTGTTTGTTTTACAGGGAAAGTTTTATCTGGTTATTGAGGAGCTGAGCCAGCTGTTCCGCTCCCTTGTCCCCATCCAGCTATGGTATAAATACATCATGGGAGATGATCCATCCAGCAGCTACTTCCTAGGTGGGATCCTGATCATCCTGTACAGCCTCTGCAAGGCGAGTACCACCTCATTAATAACCTCTATGGGAGTTGTAGCAAGAGCAGAGAAAGAAGCACAGCTGAGGGGAACAGACATGCCTTTTGATTGTTGCTGTCACTTCCCAGGAAGGAAAGCTGCAGCAGCTGGGGACACCATGTGCTTCAGCTGCTAAAAGCATTTTGCTTCACCAGTATGTGGGCATTGCTGAGCTAGAGGAAGATCTGACTGCTCATGTAGTGTTGCATCAGGCCGATGAAGTCATTGCTGCTTTCTAATACCTTTCTATAAAGGCTAGAGGAGAATGGGAGTGGAGTCTTGTGGAACCAGTACTGGAAGAGAGGTTAGCTGTCTCCAGACTTCTAAATGTAACACTGAAAGCACAGTTACAGACAATTACGTGCTTCTCTCTAAGCCTTCCTCTGTCTTTCAAGGCAGGGTAGGTACTCTGTCACTCACAGTACTGAATGCAGCAGGGAGAGAGAGGGTCAGCCAAGTCCTGCCTAGATTAAACAGGCACACTCTGAACAGGTGTGGCTTATTTAGAAGAGTCCCAAGTCTGCCCAGGGACAGAGCAGGACCTGAAGCAAACAATGAGACACCTGCATTAGCAGGACCTGAAGCAAACAATGAGACACCTGCGTTAGCCATTGAGAAAGGCCAAGTGAGTCAAGCTTGCTGCAGCCCTGATGCTTGACTCTGCCTAGGAGAAAGGGGCTATGGCTTTGCAGAGGCAGGCTGAAGAACAGAGACTATATACAAGCTGAAAACAGCTCCAAGGAGCTAATGGGGCTAATCATACTATAACTCTTGTGTGAGATATGGCTGCAGTTGCAGCTATATGTTGTATAGGAATAGGGCAACGCAACCCCTGCTATCCAGGAATTTACAGTTTTTGTAGGCAAGATAGGCAGAGGAGGTTATGGGAAGTGAAGTGACTTGGTCACGGTAGGTCTGTGATCAAGCCAGAAACAGAGCAAACAGGGCCAGGATAAAAGGCACACGAAACCAGCATAGCTCCCTGCACACTCATCCATTCTCTCAGCTGTATGTTTCCTGCTCTTGGTGCTGTGGGAGAGGATTGTTGTCCTTTTCAAAGATTTCATTGTCTGGATCCCCTCTAGATAACAGTATCCAGCCCTTCTGGCTTGTGAGGCCAAGTACGCAGCTCACAGTTACAAGGACAGATTTCAAGTGATCTTTCTGGTATCCCATCTTGCAAAAGTTATTCAATACCTGGAGAAGAGATGCTTACCTGCAGTTCCACATGTTATTCCTTACATCTGGAGAAGTATCATAGTGTGATGAAGCAGTGGGGGCCACCTGCTCCTTGGAGAATGGGGAGCCAAGCACAAAACCACAGCTGGCAGGGCAAGGGCCTCACCAGCCCCACAGCACCCAAACAAGGCAGGCAGGGCAGGCCTGGAGGTGATAGCCAGGTTCAAAGAGCCAGGATCTTCAGGTGGTGAGGTAGGTCCAAGATAAAGACAGAATATCAATCCACAAGTCAGGATCAGGTCTGGTGAAGGCAGCCAGGGTCAGGCACAGTCCAACAATTGCAGGGCAGAGCTGTAGTGATGAGACGGGCTCAAGGACGGGGTGGGAAGTCACTCCATGTGCTGGGGTGCCCAGATCAGTGGGATCTATAGGTAGGTAGAGCTATGGCTAAGCTAGAAACTAGCACGCACAGATCAAACACAAAGTGAGGTCTCCAGGACTGGGCTTAAATAGAGCTCCTGGTCCTATGGGCAGGGACTGGAGGGTGACGACCCCAGGTGAGGCTCATCAGGGCCATGAAGGCCTATTAATGCGCTCAGGGGGCTGGCACATAGGTGCAAGCAGTTCTTTATGGGCTGGCTTTATTTTTCTTTACTATGAAGCTTTTCGAGGTGATAGTGTGATAATCTTGATGGGAAAAGCAACCTCATTTTGAAAAGTTCTGCCTATCTATTATTTAGGAGCTCCATGAGGAGAGAAGGACAGCTATTTACTGGCCTTGACTGTAACTTAGGACCAGGACTGTGGGGCGCACTCGTGTGAAAGTGCCTTGGCTACAGCCTATGCCTTTAACAGCGTGTTTCTTCCTTTAATTTGTCTAGTCTATCAGAGGTGTAAATGGATGGATAGGCCAGCTGAAGGGTGGTAAGTCCAGGAACATATCCCAGGTCATTGTGTGGCAACTACATAGTACCACAGATGCGTCCTGGTTAGGATTAGACCTCTGCACGCTAGAGACTTTGCTTGGAAGTGAAATCAAAGTGTGAGCACAGTCTTCCAATACAGATCATGAAATACTAGGTGCGTGCATCCCATTTACAACCAGAGAGTCGCAGGTCTAATTCCTTGCCTAAGATACTGAAAATATACCCAGAGGAGTCCACATTAGCAAAGCCACAAACCGCATTAGAAAAACCACAGAAGCCAATTTGGCGCTCAGACCTTCTGTGCTCCTGGCAAAAATCCAGGGCTCAGCTAGGGCTGCATCCCCTTTCCCTACACAAAGGGCAGGCTCGACTTTCAGAAGGTTGTATACAGCGCAGCTGATGGGAGCTGTCTTGGTGTCTCTGTCTGGATTGTGTAAACAGGAACCTCTGATTTTGGCCTCCAGGTCTTATTTTTTCCCTGTCCTGAACAGAAGCGCTCACTGGCCGCAAACCCGATTGTTGCAATCCTATTGCTAGAAAGATGGCTGATGCAACAGAGACTTCAGTGCATGGTGTGATAAATGGATGTTAAGGCGACGACCGAAAGATCCATCTTTTAGGGGTATAGGAAACTCCAGAGGAAAAAAAAAAGATTGAAGGGGGCGAATGGACTGGGAGAAGAGGAGACGTTAGAGCCAGAGCAAAGGCATTGAGGTCATGCTATAAGCAAAGCAACTAGAAAAAGCTGTGAATTGGACTGTGGGCAAGAGCTGATCCCTATCCTTATTAGAAGATAAAAAGTCTGCAGTAGTCGGCAGCCTCAAGTGCGAGTTGCTAACTGGAACCATTACTGGAAGGACCCTGGGAGCCTTTTTACGTGCTGACTGGAAGCATTATTGGTGCCTTCATTTGATTCCACATCTATTGCATGATGATCTCATTGGCATTCCCTGCAGTGAGCCCACTTAATCATGATAACAAAACAAAACCAAAAAAAAAAACAACAAAACCAAAACAAAAACGGCAAGCCAACTCCAGGCATTCTGGTGCCTTTGTACTGCTAGTCCCCTACAGCGCTGCATATTCTGCATCACATCTTGCCCTGCCCTCCTAGTGGCTTCTCACTCGGGCAGGTTAGAAATGGAAAGGTATCATCTGGCCCTTCTCCCGACGAATGCAGGGCTGTTCTTCGCACAATTCATTTCTTCGTATCTCGTCTAGTTCATAGTGTCGTTTTCCCTGTGTGGTGCCAGCAGATAGGGAAGATGAAGCTGGCATTCCAGATTAGGTTTTCAAGTTGTTTTCCCTTTTATTAGTAGTACCCTCTCTTCACTTTAAGAATGCTGAGGGTCTCCTCTCTTGCTCAGCCCCATGATATTTGTAGGCAGTTTATCACCTTTTCCCTCCACTTTTGTGCCGCTCAGCCAAACTGTAAATATTTATGTCTTTTAGTCTCTTTTCAGAAATAATTTTCTGCAGGCTCATTTTCTGCCCTTTTCTGAACTGCTTTTAGTTTTTAATGAGGAGCCCAGAATGAGCGCTGCTCTCCAGATGCAGTTATATCATGTTTGCCAGGCAATGGAGGGAGGGGGGAAGAAAAGAACCTCGTGTTGCCCCTGCTGTTGGCCATCTTTGGGAGTCTGCAAAGTACCAAGGTGCTGGAAACTCGCTCCTTTCCTGGCTTTTTAAGTTTCTCACTCTTTAGGTGGGTGGGAGCAACTCGGCCTCAGTCCTTCTCATTCTTCAGGCCATTCTTCTCTTGGTAGCATTTAATCACTGCAGTCCACTAAATCCCTCTCTGCAGCAGGACAGGCAATTCCCACTCCTTCTTTCGTAATATCATCTGGGCCTTGAAGTGTGAAGCTGTGCGACTCTGCCTGCCCTGGAAATCCCCCTTTTCCCCAGAGGCTGAGGAAGGCAGTTTTCTGCCTCTTCCGTGTGAGAAGACTGCCCTTCCTTCCCTCTTCCTCAATCTAGCTGCAGTGTTTTCTAACCCCACTTCCGGGCTTTTCAGGTGCTCACTTCTCCGGGTGGGAATTTTAGACCTTTCCTACCTAGTGGGGCTGGGCAATTTATCCTACCACAACCCTCTAGTGTCTGCTCCTCTTTCTGTCCTGTAAAGTCCCCCTGATGGGCAGTCCATTGTTACCAGAGCTTTTTGGGCTACCCTTCTGCACTGTCAATTCACATCTATTACATATTTCATGATCATTATAAAATCTTTTTTGGCACCATCATTACTTAGGATTTTTGTTCCTTCCAAGCATCCCTTTGGAGACACTGTACCACATGTTTCCTGAGCTTCTGGTCTATACACATACGTGGACGCGCACACACACGCACGCATATTTTGAGAAAAGCATCTGAAATGGCATGTCTTTATTGCAGTCTTTTGACATCTGTGGTCGCCTGGGAAGTGTCCGGAAGGCACTGAAGGTCCTTTGCACCCCACAGGTAAGTAGTCATACATATTAGACTGATTTCAGAGATTACTTGTTAGAATGATGGAGTTGAAAATTGCTCAGTGTATCAGGTATTTGTTGTCCCATGGCTGGATAAGCTGGTATCTCTTGTCAGGGACGTTAGGAAGCTTTTCTCATATCTGCCCTGTCCCAGCTATGGTACGAGATTGTTGCTGGTCTGGCCTGTTTTGTCTGACTCAAAGCCCTGTGTAATACGGATTAATCCATGGAGGCCAAAACTGCAAGAAGCTGATGAAACTTTGTAGTGCAGAGTGTAAGAAAGACTTTAAATGGAGGTATGTAGTGCCTGCTGTGCGGTGACATTAAAGAGACGCTGCAGTACACCAAAGTCATCCCAGGCATAGCATTACACAGTACTGGTATTTGTATCTGTTGCAGTGAAATACTCTGGCTTATATTTTAAAATGGTAAAATCAAAGACTGTAGAGGAAAAGAACATAACATCATAGAACTTTGTTAGAGCTTGCCTTGCTTATTCTGTGGGCTTGGGCTGGTCATTCTTCCTCAGCATTTTTCCTTTTCCTCTATTACTGTTACAATAAGAGAAGGAACATTTACCTTCCACATATTTAAAAAGAAAAGTGGGAAGCCTGTGGGTGCTGCTGCTGTTATTCTTTATGCTATTGTCTAACTTGCTAATAATAATACCTCCCACTAACTAAACACCTCTGCAAATGATGCTGAATTAATCCTTTCAGCTCCCTGTTGTGCTCATTAAATTTCATTATCATTGCTCCACAAGTGGAAGCACTAAAAGATGGAGTCAGCTCGAGGGGAAAACAAAACAGAGAACACGGAGCTCCAGACTCCCTGAGTTCTGTGTGCTGGTGCCCAAATCTCCCTTCCCCATACACGGTGACATAACACTGGTATCCTTCCCAGGACATGCAGGGAATCTGGGCGTGAAAAACAGTGTCTATGTGTATGTTTAGCCACAAACCGGATTATCTTCAAACCCTTTGACATCGGGATTTTTTCCCACCTCTCCCTAACAGACCTATGGAGTTCGTGCTACCAGCCAGCAGTGCAGTGAGGCAGGTGACATCTGTGCCATTTGCCAAGCAGAATTCAGGGAACCTTTGATCCTTATGTGCCAGGTAAGACCCCCAAGCTTCTCACGTCAGGTTCACCCGTTGGCGTTCATGTGGTTAACTTCTGCAGCTGGGGAGAGGCACAGTTAGCCTAGGTACTTCTAAAATCATTTCCTGGGTCTTGATCTAGGTCCTAGTGGATATTTATTGCCCTCTTCCGGATAGAATCGTAGAATCATAGAATGGTTTGTGTTGAAAGGGACCTTGAAGCTCATCTCATTCCAACCCCCTGCCCTGGGCAGGGACACCTCCCACCAGCCCAGGTTGCTCCAAGCCCCGTCCAACCTGGCCTTGAACCCCTCCAGGGATGGGGCAGCCACAGCTGCTCTGGGCAACCTGGGCCAGGGGCTCACCACCCTCACAGCAAAGGATTTCTTCCTGATATCCAATCTGAATCTCCCCTCCTTCAGTTTGAAACAGTTACCCCTCGTCCTATCATTACACTTTCTGATCCGGAGTCCCTCCCCATCCTCCCTGTAAGCCCCAGTGATTCATGATAGCTGGGCCACTCTTTAGGGGCTGATCGTAGCTACTGAGACGGAAAAGAGCAGCCTTGTAGTCCAGGGACTGCCAGTTGGCATTCCAGACCTTGGATGTGGAATGCAAGACATTTTTATCTGACCCGTGGGGAGACTGGCTAGTCAATAGGCCAGCTGAATTACGAGCAAGTGCTGCGAGAGGGGCATAGATCCAGAATGAGCCCAAAGACTGGTGCAGCACCGTGTGATCGTGGTCTGGCCTCTGAACACCTGGCCAAGAATAAAAGTAGCTCTGCATATAGAAGTTGGTCTCCGCTGCCAGTAACTGGGAATTGTTTTGTTTTTCATTTGGTAAACACTGGCAAAACCTAGAACGTAAGAATGGCATGCTCTGAGTAATGCAGTAGTCCCAATCTGGCGCGAGTAAAACCCTTCGAACGCACCACGCTGCCATGGATTCTGTTAATATATCAGAGGCCAGCTGAAGGCATTGCCTGGTGGCAAGACTGGTGATGCTTCCCCAAGATTTTCTCTTCAGTCGCTTGTAACTCAGGCAAACTTTGCCTGTTGGGGTTGAAATTCTGCATGCTGGAGGCTGTCTCTGGCTCATATGTGGCTGCCTGCAGGAAAACCTTAGGCAGAAGGATTCAGCCATTTCTGGGAATGGAATTGGTGGATATAAGCTCTCTTGTGATATCAAAATAAAGCTCAAGAGCCTTTTTCTGAAGTGCTTTAACATTCCCGTACTTTGTAACAGGATTGTCAAATTAAAGTAGGTCACCTGTGCATCAAAAGTGTCTCTTACTATGTCTGTGAACATCTGTGCAAATGTTACCGAGCTGTAAGCCCCAGAGAACCCATCTTTGTAGGTGCTTATCAGAGTTAAGGTTTTGATGAGTAACATTTCTGCTGACTCCAGGGTCCTTCTGCTGAGGTCTCAGCTTCTTACGGCTTCTAGTACCCCCTTCTTGCCCTGTTCCTGCGCTTCCTCTCTGGGGCTGGGTGGGGTTGTGTGCTCAACAGCCATCCCTCCTGATCCCTGGTTGTACCCAAGGCAGGCTGCAGGGACGGTCCTGTTGTGGCTCGGTGTAGAAACAAGAGGAGAAGATAACGGTTGAAAACTGACATTTCTATAGAAAGGGAAAGTGGGACTGCAAAGCTACTGACTAGGACTGGGTGATGTGAGCAGGAAAAAACAACTGCACAAAGGAGCAGGGGGAAGAAAGTGGGTTGTTTGAGCTCAGTAAAGACTTGTAAAATAACCCGAGAAATTGAGGATGGAAACAGGGCAGAGAAAACTCTCTCACCTACTTTGTTAGCCCAAATGCCGTAGGCCTTTTTAATGTTTCTTTCTATTGCTATAGTAAGAAATTATTTATTTCTGCTTATTAATGCTTACAAATACTGAAAGGGTGGGTGTCAGGAGGATGGGGCCAGGCTCTTTTCAGTGGTGCCCAGTGACAGGACAAGAGATAACAGGCCCCAACTTGCGTATCGGACGTTCCACCTACACACGAGGAGGCACTTCTTTCCTGTGAGGGTGGCAGAGCCCTGGCCCAGGCTGCCCAGAGAGGTGGTGGAGTCTCTGTCTCTGGAGACATCCCAAACCCGCCTGGACGCGTTCCTGTGCCACCTGCCCTGGGTGACCCTGCTCTGGCAGGGGGTGGGACTGGGTGATCTCCAGAGGGCCCTTCCAGCCCCTGCCAGTCTGGGGTTCTGTGATTCTGTGAAAGAGAGTAATATATCATTATCTTTGGCAAACGGAGGTACTAGTAATTTATTTTTCATACTACATGAGTGCTGCTAATCAGCTGCACTGTCCGCCTTAACTTGCCTCGTTACCTGCTCCCGTGGCTGCCCTACTGAGCGTGACACTTAGTGACAAGACCAGACCTCCTGCCCTCATCGTGATGATGCCCTTTTGTCTCCACAGCACGTGTTTTGTGAAGAATGCCTCTGCCTCTGGTTTGACAGGGAGAAGACCTGTCCTCTTTGTCGTTCTGTCACTGTAGAAACGCTGCGTTGCTGGAAAGATGGCACCACCTCTGCTCATTTCCAGGTGTATTAAAACCAAAACATACCGACAAAGGGAATAACATGTGCGGAGAGAAGAAAAAGCTGGAAAATGTCGTGATCCCATGCCCCTGTTTAGTTGCCTGTGGATTTGTTGTCTTAAGTCTTTCTTCCAGCTCTGTTTCTCCAGGAGCCTCAGAACAACAACTATTAGTAGCCAGAAACTTTATTCTCAAAGGCAAGAAAGATGTAGTTTATGTTACGGCAAACACCATGGCTAAGCTACAGCCAAGAGCTTTTCTTGAACATCCACGGTTAGAAACTGCCTGGGATGTTTCCTTTTTTCCTGTCCTTTTGGTATAGATAAATATTGCGTGTGTAAAGAAAGTATACGTGAATTGCATGTGTAAAACCTGGTATATTGGAAAGCTGTCCTCCTCTGGCTCAGACCACTGGTGAGATTTTTCACATTAAACGGCCCTAGCTCCCCTGAATCTGTAACTTCATAGAATTACGCTGTTGCTGTTACGTTACCTTTGAGAACTCTTCCAACACAGTGCTTCAGAACCACGTGCCCAGAGTTTATTTGGGGTTGGAGAAACATCGTTTCCCAGCAGCCGCGTTTTTGCAATTGATGCCACAAATTGTCATCTTACTGAAATCTCAGGGAACTTGGGAAAGCCCATACGCTAGTGAAGCTGGAAATGACACTTGCTTTTCTTGGGAATGTTCTTCCTCTTTAATTTTCATAATCAGACAGTCTGATTTCCTAGCATATGGGGAGAACAGCGGGAGGCAGGGAGAGATTAAAGTCAAGTTTGATTTTGAGGTGAAAAGTTAAGGTCCTAACCAAGAGCATCTTACGAACTCAGGTGTCTCTGCGGCGTGCTCCTCAGCACAGCCACTTGTGGCGAGGCTTTAGAAGCCAGTGCCACTCAGCATCCAGAACGTGCCTGGGTCCAGGACCGGAATAAACGTGCTCACGCAGCACGGAGCCCATACAGCACTGTCGATACCAGAAATGCTGGGGCGTCAGCATACGCGGCCCCCTGGAGAGACTGGGTTTAGTGGGATTTACCAGCTTGAGGGCAGAATTCTAGAGAAGTGGCTGCACAGCTTGGGGAGCCAGCCTGGTTATACACAAGCGGGATAATCCGCCTGTGGTGGTGGAGACTTGGTTGTAACACCTCCGCTTCGGAAAATGCTCTTCGAGGAGACACCTTGTATTGTTAAGAGGCGAATTAACATTCTTTATGTTGCTGCCATTTCCCTCTCTGCGGAGGGCGCTGCGGTGGCACTCGCGCGCAAACGGAGTTGCTGTTTGTTTGCTGGAGCTTTCTCTTTGGCTAAACAACCTCTGCTTTTTGCTGCGCGCCCGGAGAAAAGTGCCTCATTAGGCAACCGTGGCATCTTCCATGCTCATTACTATGGAAATGGCCGTAAGGTTACAGTCCCACTTGAGTGGATAATCAGGAAGAACTGTACCTGGGGGAAACGAGCCTGTGTGTGTACCCACTGCCGCCTTCCCCTCCTGCTGGGAAACTCCACAGGGAGAATTAAAGCAAACAGGAGCTAACGGTAACGGGATTAAGGCTCAACATTTCTTTGGAAATAATAGTTCAGCATGGCTAGAGGAGAAACGACGAGAGGCAGAGCCTGAGCAGGGAAGATAGTCCGCATCTGGCTTGAGAGATACAGGGAAGCAGAGGAGGAAAAGCTTTACTTGCCAAAACAAAGTGATTTGATTCTTGTCAAATGGATCCTGTGGAAGTGGAGAAGTAAGCTGAGGAATCCAGTCTCCATCTCCAATGGGAATAGCCTTTTTGGGATGGGGGAAGAGAGTTCATTAAGGAAGGAAGCAGGGTTTTCAGTGGGCATAAAAATGTTGTTATATACCATGGTACATTCAGCAGGAAAAGGGAAAATTACTCATTCTGTGGGCAGGCAATTTATGAAAGGTTTCAGCATCAATTTTCAGTGCAATGCCAATTAATTAAAGGTATCTGCTTTCAAAATGTTTGAAAAGCCATTTCTAATTCAGATTTTTTTCCTAAATGCTGGAAAATGCATTTGGAGAAGTGTATGAAAAGGTCGGTGTCAGCCTAACACTACAGATAGCATTTGATACACTCTTTCAAAATTACTGGTTTTTTATTTGGCGATAAAGAATGAAAGCAATCAAAGGGAAGGCAGGGGGAATATTTTTGGCCATTCTTACAGTCCTTCTTTTTCTTTATTTTTTTTTATTTTATTGAACGATCTTTCCCAGTTGTCAGTGTAAGAAAGTGGGGGGACTGTCATCATAATCATACACTTGAACAACTTTGCTACAGCCCAAGGACTCAGAAAGATCGCGCAGTCAAGGCTTCGCACCAGCACATGGAAGAATTGCCCCTACCTCGGATGGTTTGAGTACCCGTGTAAGACCCCCTGCACCGGCATCATCATTTTCTAAAGAACTTCAAACGATTAATTTTTCTTTTGCTTCATCTCAAGTGATCCCTTCTTGATGTTTGCTTTCCCTCCCTACAAGGCAGCATTCCGGTCCCTCTACAGGACTCTGGCTCCTCTGGTGATGTGCGCCCCTGGTACCCAACGCCCGTGTGCTGGTGCCCCGCTGCCATTCTCCATTACCATAGAATCATGGAATCACTCAGGTTGGAAAAGACCCTTGGGATCATCAAGTCCAACCATCAACCCCACTCTACAGAGTTCTCCCCTACACCATATCCCCCAACCCCACATCTAAATGACTCTTAAACACGTTCAGGGACGGTGACTCCACCACCTCCCTGGGCAGCCTGTTCCAGGGTCTGACCACTCGTTCTCTGAAGAATCTTTTCCTAATGTCCAGTCTAACCCTACCCTGTTGCAGCGTGAAGCCATTCCCTCTTGTTCTGTCGCTAATTACCTGTGAGAAGAGACCAGCACCAACCTCTCTACAATGTCCTTTCCAGGGCAGTTGTTGTTTGGGCCACCTTTGGGACAGAAGGCTTCTTCTGTTGCTACTCGGATACCGCAGTGACAAAAGGCAGCGCTGCGACCTGGGCGTCAGGCCTTCGCTAAGGGGAGAGCCTGTGTCTGGGAGGGCAGGGGGGGCTGAGACGCGGCGGGGCATCCAGGTCTCCACTTCTCTGTTCAAATTAATTAGTGCTCAATAGGAGGTAAAGTTTTATGCTGTGGATATTTATTCTACTGGATGCATAACAAAGATCAGCTTAATTCCTGAAAGATAAAGAATTTACTACGGGCCTCTTACAGCTGTTAAATTAAACAAACATCCTTATTCTTCTGGCCTGGAGGCTGTGGCAGAATCAGACCTGTGCTGTTCGCTCTGCTGTCAAACCCTCCCGCCTCGGGTGAGCTACGGTGACAGTTTTGTGAGGCAGGACAATTCTACCCTCTCCTAGAACGTGACATTTGGACCAGAAAACACAGAGGGGAAACCTCAGTTCTAACGACAACTGCTGAGAAACTTCTGTTGATTTCCAAGGGAAAACGGTTAGGGTTGTGAAAGGAACTTATCCGCTCAAAATTCAGAGAGGAAATAGAAACTGGAGCCTTTTTTTTGCCATTGAACAGTTATTTTTCTTTTTTTTTTTTAATAAAGTCATTATAAATATGTACAAAGAGTCTCAGCATATGAAATTCCTTTTACAAAAGAGAGAAGCCACATCCAACCATAAACAGGAGCCTTCACGAACTCGTATCAGCCGCGAGCAGACGCTTTGCTCTTGCTTTGGTGAGGGCGGAAACTTGCACAGTGACTCCGCAAGAGTTTACATCCAAAGGGTATTAAATCGGGAATGTGGCAGGAATTGAGTATTCACTGCATTTCATCTGTTTTGTTCTGTTAGCAATGCAGCTGGGAGCAGACTGGGAAATCTGCAGGTGTCCTAAGGACTACAGATGATGGGAAGATTTTTGCTTGTGGTAAACCACGGTCTTCAAATTGACTGGAAAGGTTACGCTGTGAACACCCACGAAAACTACGTCCTGTTGTACCTGGGTTTGCTCTCTACATAGGTGGCATCTGTAACTAATAGTGGATGTAATTAATAATGTCGGTTCGATACCCAGATGCTTTCAGTGAATATTTGTCAAGCTCCAAAGTCACTTTCTGTAAATATTAAAAAACTTGTGAAATTCAAGTACTCAAGTATTCATGCAGAGTGAACACTGGAGAAGTCTGGTCGGAGTTACATGAAAATTCACTCTGGTATTCAAATAAATATTGTCAGAAAAAAATATTCACTTGTTTCGTAGTTTGTAATTTTAAATTTCTCTTGGAGATGGGGAAATGGAAATTCTGCAGCTTTGACCGGCAGAGTCAGCTTTTCCCCGCAGCTGCCGAGGGCAGCGCTGGCGCATGGAAGACCGGAGTGCGCGGGAGCGCGTTTGGGGCACACGCTGATGGAGACTCTCGGGATGCAGATGGCGCGTGGTTCGAGCCAGTAGGATCGGCAGAGGGAAGGAGCGCGGAGTCTCTCATGGCAGGGACAGGGCTGTACCCGCACTGAGACCAGAGAGAGCCCGACAAGGGCTTGCATGTTCGGACCAGGACCCGTTCGGACCAGGACCGGGACCTTGGGAAGACCAAGGCAGGAGCAGCATGTGAGGATTCCTCTCCTCCATTCAGACTAGCTGATACACTAGTGTTTTCCCGAGGAAAATCAAATCCCACGTTATTTAGACTTCGCTAGGCTTTTTGGATTTTGAATTAACACAGCCAGTGTCTCCTCACCTTTTGTACCGAGAGAGACAAGCAAGTTTCGCTCAGCGTGCAGCAAGTGCTGCCTTCCAAAGCGTTACACAAGAGGGAGGCTGGTTTTGAAGCTTGGGTCCAAAATCAAATTTGCCTAAGAATTTGCCCTAAGAGAAGTTGTGAAGATACTGTTCACCTCTTGTGGAGGTAGAATATAGCCAGAAAGTTTTGACATGGAGAAAAAATGTGGGATTTAATCGGGAGCCACGGGTAGTTTGTTACGTGTCTCAGACTTCGGTCAAGATCACGGACAGATGTTTTAAAACCATTCGTAGGAAAATTAAATATTAAGGTAGATGTGCTATGCTGTCCTCATCATGAACCCTTTTCGTAGAATCACAGAATGGTTTGGGTTTGGAAGGGCCCTTAAAGCCCACCCAGTGCCACCCCCTGCCCGGGGCAGGGACACCTCCCACCAGCCCAGGTTGCTCCAAGCCCCGTCCAACCTGGCCTTGAACCCCTCCAGGGATGGGGCAGCCACAGCTTCTCTGGGCAACCTGGGCCAGGGGCTCACCACCCTCACAGCAAAGGATTTCTTCCTCAGATCTCATCTGATCTCCCCTCTTCCAGTTTAAAACCCTTCCCCCTCGTCCCATGGCTCCCCTCCCTGATCCAGCGTAGCAGGACTACAGCGACAGCGGTATTTAACCACATTGTTTCGTCTTAGGAGGCAGCAGGGAAAGCGCCTGGTTCCGAGGTGCACGTGGACATAGAAACTGCACCGGTTC
Source organism: Dromas ardeola (assembly GCA_013398915.1). Lineage (NCBI taxonomy): Eukaryota > Metazoa > Chordata > Aves > Charadriiformes > Dromadidae > Dromas > Dromas ardeola. The sequence goes on from VYZM01022914.1 coordinate 374,323, forward strand.
AGCCGAATCTGTTTGTAACCAAAGGCATTAGGAGGTACCGCTTCTGCTTTTGCGGTGGAGGGAAGACCCTTGTACTTTTTGCATGATAGAGAAACAAAGCAAATTCACAAATCAGATTAAACTGATTTAAGAAGTGCTTCTGATTTAAGTAAATTGCTTTAGTAATGGGCTCAGTTAAATGAGGGTAATTTCTGCGTGCCTCCATGCCCTAAAACAGAAGCACGATGGGTTTCTCATTCCTCGACACTGGCAACTCGCTGATTTTGGTGATTTGCTGTATGTTTTTATTGGGGGATGCCTCTCCTGGGCACATGAAAGTGTAAGCCCCAGCAGGCATTGCTGTACAACAGCAGAGGTAGAACTGGTGCCACTCCGTTATTTTTTTACCTGCTGAAAATAATTCTAAGAGAGAAGAAGAAAGAATCTGGAATTAATGGGCTAAATTCTGTCCTGGGTGTAACCCAGGTGTCTGCAAGCAGACAGCGGTGCTATCCTAGAATTAATTTGGCCAAAGGACTTATCTTCACAGGCAGGGGGAGAGGAGCTGATTAGTAGTCCGCACTAGCCTGCTTTTTTAACTTGAAATATGAAGTTTCAATGTGTGATGGGAGCTCTCTCGGCGGAGTGCTGCTTTAAAAATTAATAAAGACTTTCCTCACAGCCACATTATGCGGCGTTCTATATAGACTATGATCTCATAACCTCCTCCTCTGGCTCGCTCACGCACCGGCTGCTGAAACCTAAGATGAGGTCTTTTCTTTTTGCATTTAGAGAGCACTGCCCAGTCTTCACGGAGGCGCAACTGCGAAGCTAATCAAAATCAATGGCTTCTTGGCTGCTGTAGAAAAAAAAAAACAACAAAAACCCACACACACAAAAAAAGAGGCGCGCAAGAGGAACTGTGCTGGTTTCCGACCCGGGAGTGCGGTGTAGAAACCCCCCACCATCACACAGCTGCTGCAATACGGTACGAACAGCACTAGGGCAGCGCACAGCGTGCTTGCTTTTCCAATACAAACATCAACCAGGGTTAAATCAGGTATTTTAAAAAGGATAAAAACACCCCTTGTCAAAAAATGGAGGCATTCAAGAATAACAATTAGGCCAGAAAATGTAAGGCTTTGACAAATACATACCCTCTAGTAAGTAATTCGATTTATGTACAGTGAATGCTGGCTATAAAGTGCTGGTAAGCTGTTTCTCTAGCAAAGCTTGCTCGACCCAGCAACTAATAGACGGAAGTCTCCAAAACGTAACCCTTGGTACACGCTAAACGTCCAATTTAGAACTACAAAAGTGAAGCAAATCAGGATTAAAGCAGGATTTGGGGTACCGGACCTGCTCTCGTTTGCACTTGGGAAGCACCACAGATTTGGTTGCTGTTTCACGAGAAGAAGAACAGGCAGCACGTGTCTTCTAACGTTTTTTGCTGAATGTTGGGAACCACCAAGGAGGAGATTGTTCCCCTGGAAGTTCTGGGTTTTTGTTTTTTTTTACAGAAAAGCCTGTCCTCGGAGGGTGAGGACTGAGGGAGATGAGCCAATCCCTTTGCTACTGAGGTTGATCGCTGATTTAAGGGGCTTTCCCAAGGTGGGGCCTCTCTGGTAAGAACAAGAGAACTTTCCCTTCCCTTTGCTGTAACGTTGCAGGGGAACTGCCTCTTTGGGAAAAATGCTACAAGAAGTCTCACGGCTGCAGCCCCAACTAGCCAGTGTGGCAGGAAAAGCGACGGCAGCGCACACCGGAGGCACGGAAGATGCGAGGGAAAATGGAATAATGCATATTCCGGGTGAGAAGTTTGTTCAACATTCGGAACTCGGGAGCTGATAAAGGTGAGGAATCCGTGGCAGAGCCCTCTCTCTCTTGCACTGAGAAATAAATGCAGGGCAGCCCCTGCGGCGGGCGGCGGGGCTGCCTCCGCACGGGGGGTGCACACACAGGGCTGGGGGGGGACCCGCTGCCCATCCTGTACAGCACAGAGACGCATCCCCTCCTCCTCCTCAATTATTTGCTGTTCAAATCGGACTCGTGCGATACCGCACACACAAATTTCACTTCCTCCTTTGAGTGATTTGCAGAAAGCTGTATTTTTAAGACTCTGCCCGGATCTGGCAGTCACTAATCCAGCCCTTGCAACGCTGCTGACATCAGCTAAGGCTCCTCCTTTTGCCAGAAGAATTCTTACTTATCTCAGTAGGAGACCGAGCAGGGAAGGAGTACAGGATGCCGAGTATTACTGAGAATGACTAGAAAAATGTTTTATCGGTCTCTGTGGTTCTCAGACCATCCAGACTCTATCAACAGACAAACTAGACTTAGCTACACGATGCCCCCCAACGCTGCACACAGTATAAAGCAGGGCAAGGTTATTCGTTAGGAACAATCTGCTCTCTCAGCACAGCCCTTTCTGCTGTTTGTGAATTGACTTGGATCAATAATACCCATGAATGTGCATGCAGGGGCCCAAAACACATCGGTGAATATTTGATAAAGGGAGAATTTAGCTTTTAGATTGCCTAGAAACATTTCTCCTGCGGGAGCGGAAAATGCAAGGTTTGACTGGGACATAGCGGCCACTGGGCTTGTTCCTCGACTGGGCGAGGGTTGGGAAGCATTTTTAAAAGCCAAGGAGCCAAACGTCCTTTGGAAATTGGGTTCTTAACATTCCTTTCTGCCTTTGAAAAGTCCCCCCCTGCCACGAGAGGGACAATTTTCTGGTGCAAATATCTGAAGCTGGGAAAAAATGTTTCTAAAAAACTGCGCATAATAATTCCTGTAAATAGCGTCTGGAAGGTATCCTGAATCTGACAGGTAGTTTTGGCTGCAAGAAAAAAAAGCGCTCAGTACTAGACTGAAAAAAGCCCTTTGACTACTAAAGACAAGTTCTCCTGTTAACCCCTAGTCTATTGATTAGTCTAGATAGAATTCTCCGCCCTGGTTCAGAGGATCTGAGACCGCTTCGGTCACCAGCCAGGAGAATCAGCAGCTCCGGAGCCGCGGGAGATGCTGCACTCGGAGGCTTTGACGCGTACGCTGCAGGGAAAAGAGCTGGGCCGGCTTTGCCACCTCAGCGAATGCTGCTTCCCAAGCTCCGAACCGTCAAAAGAAAAAGAACTGCCCCAAAGAAAATCAAGTTTTATAAAGTTCTGGGCTAGATTATTTGTTTTGTCTTCATTTATGCAGAGACTGAAAGAAAGAAAAAAAAATAGCACCTTCTCAACAAGTAGTATTTTTTGCTATCTTGTGTATAAATATTAATAACCAAAATAGATTTCTCCTTGTCCCGTGTTTCAGAACATCCTCTCGGGGAAACTGTAGCACCACAGAGAGGCAGTTTAGCCCCAGACAAATATTAAATGTAGCACCAGAGAAAGTAAAGTCATAAGAAAAGCTTATCTCACCTGGTGCTATAGCGCTTAATATATACACACACAAACTGTCTGTCGTCCAAGCTGCTAAGCGCCTGCCCGCCACCACCACGGCTACGACATGCCCCTTCCGCAGCAAGTTTGGTCTCTCAAGACATGATTTAACTCTGGATGTATAGATTACTTTTCATCCTGCTGCGTTGAAAGGAGCGTTTACCTTGCCATAAACCCGGCGCAGTGGAGAAAATGCTAGCGTTACAGCAAGGACATCACTAATCTTTTGACTCGGACTGCAGGAGCATGAACGCTCAGACCACCATCATCTACAAGGAATGTTGCTTACGTTCTCAACAAGGCATGCACGTTTTAACGTATGCATACAGGAGGGTTTACATTCTTCTATATATAAGCATGTATGTGTCTCTGGTTTGCTGCTGGGCCCTTGAACAGCTCCTTCCGTGCAAATCCTTCTTCACGTTGCCCAAAGCACTTCCAACATCTTCCACTTCTTTCTTTATCTCCACTCTTCACAGCTGCTGCTCAGGCTCTGGATTCCCTGTAGGAAAAGGGGAAACATCTTTCTCCAAGGGCACAGGGTTTTCTCCAGCCTAAGAAAGCAAAAGAATTGTGTTTGGTTTTAATTATATTGATGCATCGGTTACAATAAAAGCTTCTTTCAAATTTATGTTTGAACCCTCCTGCTAAATTTACTGACGAGAAGAGGTATGTAATTTATGGGGAGGATGGTTTTGTGGTTCAACACAAGAGATGACGCCTTTATCCCCGTGCTACTGCAGGATTCCTGGTGCGCTCTCTTTTGCGAGGCTCGTTCTTTTGGGTGCTCCATCTTCATTTACATCACGTTAACAAAAATGTTAACTTTTAGGGAAGCCATTAATTTTGTTACAGGTAGGCAACGGGGCGCGTTGGGTATCACAAGAGACTGGAAGAACTCACTCGTTCCTGGTTCTGCCACTGATTAGATTTGTGGCCTTGGGCAAACCACTTCTTTCAGTTGCTGCTGTAAAATGAGGGCAGTAATAACTTATTTGCCTCATAGGTGGGCTGCAAGCCTTAATTAATAAAGTGCTCAGAGAAAGGCACCCATCTAAGTGCAAATTAGCAGGAGAGGTGCCCAAGGGGCATCTACTCTGAAATTCCCATTTCCCGCATTTATACCTAGGTTTGCGGGTACCGGCAGTCACTGGGGCAGATCCCCTCTGTCAGACGGCGCTGTCTCGCTCGCAGAGACGGGGACAAGGAGTGATCTTATAAAAACCTCAGCGGAGAAATCTCTGCCGACCTCCCGGATGAGGTGATTTCACCCGGGTGGGAGAAAGGAGGGGGGAGTAGCTGACTATGCAACTGCATCAGCTATGAAGTCAGAGTGTAATTAGGGCTGGCAAACAGCTTCGGGGCAGACTCTGAGCTGCGTTACTCCCCTGCAAACCCGGAATCGCTCCCCTTCCTTCTGTTGCCACAACTCAGTGGCGCTGCCCCTGCGCTGCCCCGTGAGGAAAGCGGGCAGATCCTGGCGCTGCAGCGGGCGCTGGGTAACCCAGCACCTCCCTGGCTCAGCCTCCAACGATTTAACCGGATCCGCTTTACCCCAGCTCCAGCTGCTGCGGCGCACGGGACGCGGCAGTTACAACCTCTCCCTCCCTCAGTTTACAGTCTTGCTTTCTAGTTTCGAGGAATCTGAAGCAACTGTGAAAACAGCTTGAAGGACTAAAGCCAGAATGAGTCGTCCAGACTTGAAGCACATTTTGATTTGTCTTGCTGGGATCAAGGCTAGCAGCTAGCCACGCCGTTTCTAAGGCTTCTCTATCTGCACACACACAGACTTCCACATACACACTCGCACTCTGGAAGTACTGGAGGTATTTTTAAAGGTTTTTTGCAGAGCTGCTTAGCTTTTTTGGCAGAAGGTAAACAGGAAAGGTGTTCGCTACTTGAGAAAGTGGGAACATGGTACTACTGCCTACACAAAAACAGCCAAGAGAGCACAGAGCCTCAATAAACAGCTGGCAGCGCGTAGCCCGGCGGCTGAAACGCATCCCCGCTGGGTGTCCTGGCTGCGCGGGTGGGAGGGAGCCCCCCTGCAGCCCCCCAGTCTCCCCCCGCCCCTGCAGGACCCCACACGCAGGCCTGGGGAAACACGGAGCATGGACAGACGGGACGGAGCGACAGACGGAGCCACGGATTTCTCTAGACTTGCGAAAGGTGGCAAGGAGGAGATTCTGGGCACCGGCACTTCTCACAGGAGGTGTCTCCATAGGGAGGTCTTCTCCATTAACCCCACCGGCACTGCCGGGGCGGGGAAGCGGGGCACAGCCACAGCTAACTGCGGGGCTGGCAATACAGGGGAATATAATATAATATAATATAAT
>VYZM01022915.1:0-67787 GCA_013398915.1 Dromas ardeola
TCTGAGGCCAAACCACGACATTCATGCATAAGAGATTATTGTCTTCAACGTCTTACAGCATTTTAATGCTCAGCAGAGCATATTCTCAGAGTGTTTGTAAGGGATGAGTAGATAAGAACCATCTTTTCTGTAGATAAAAACTTACTACTGCTTGTTCTACTGCTCTCGTCTCTGCTGAGTTACTTATTTAGGTGATTCATGCTGGAAAAATCTGGTTAAGTTACTTGCCACTTAAGAGAATTGCACTAGTGCGTATCAGTAATTGTGATTTCTTGAAAATGAGATTAGTACGTGAGACCAATGCCAGCTCTGCAGTCTTGGGCTATAAAGTCACCTAAGCATAAGATGGTTGCATCTAGACATGATTTGCATTGGTCATAGGCATGCAGAAACAGCACCACAGTTGTTTTTAATTTTCCACATTTTACTTTTCTAATGAATTAAGGTCTGTTTTGGGTTGAATTTTCTATGAAGTTATGTTGTTTTTAGGAATATGGATGCTGATCCAGATCATTGAGTAACCTTCGTGTGACAGGTTTGTCATTGATATGGGCTGGATGCAAGCTGGTGTTTTGAAAGGGAAGAGCTCAGTGTCCTATTGCGTCTCTCTTCTGCCTTCCCAGTTACTTTGTGAAAACAACTTTCCACCACTTAACAAAAATGCATTTTACATGGTTGATTTTGTCCAGACTCTATGCCTATATGAAGGAGAAAACATAAACCATCACTCAGGGTTGGTTGTTGCCTTTTATGCAATATATGCTGGGTGTTTTCCCTTTGGGGTTAAACAGCTGCTGTTTGGTCTTTCAGGGTGATTACTTTTGTTTGCATCTCTCCCTTGACCTCTTTCCCTTGGACCTTTTCAGAGATCTCAAGAAAAGGTGAGGGAGTTGCTGACAATGAAGAAAATAGGATAATCATAGAATGGTTTGGGTTGGAAGGGAATTTAAAGATCATCTAGTTCCAACCCCCCTGCCCTGGGCAGGGACACCTCCCACTAGACCAGGCTGCTTAAAGCCCCATCCAGCCTGGTCTTGAACACCTCCAGGGATGGGACATCCACAACTTCTCTGGGCAACATGTTCCAGTGCCTCACCACCCTCACAGTAAAGAATTTCTTCCTAATATCTAATCTAAATTTCCCCTCTTCCAGTTTAAAATCGTTACCCCTACACTAACTACCCTATCACTGCACTCCCTCATAAAGAGTCCCTCCCCATCTCTCCTACAGGCCGCCTTTAGGTACTAGAAGGCTGCTGTAAGGTCTCCCCAGAGCCTTCTCTTCTCCAGGCTGAATCACAAGAAAAGGGATGTTGTCCTAAGGTGCAGACAGCCCTGAGCTAGGTTAGCAGACATCCTTAGGGCTCTTACTCCTCTGGGTACACGAGGAAATCTTTACAAGAAATCTATATGCGATTTGCCTTTCATATAAGGCAGTTCTTCGGGGTTTTTTAAGCAATCAAAGTAACAAAATGTTGTTAAAGTGTTTGTTGTGAAAGCAGAGGTCTTAAACATGCTTTCTGTTGGACCTCAGACTTTGAAAATATTTTAGGTTCCTGGCTAAAGGGTGTTTCCCCTTTTGCAAAGCTAAGCTCCAAAGGCAGAGTTGAATCAACTTTACCTTTGTGTTGATTTTCAAAGCATTAACAGCGATCCAGCATGGGGCATTTGATGCACTCTACTTTTTTCAGTTTCTCTCACCACTAATCTTAACTGGGTTGAACCCTTGCAAGAGAGGATAAAAAAATCCTCTCTTGCGGAAGGATAAGGGCCCTGCATAAGGGCTCGGATGGGCAAGTTCTGGCAGATTGGATTGCAGCAAAAGGAGTTCCTCCCTCTCTGCTGTGGGTTTGTGGCTGTTAGACTCATCTTATACACTTTTCTGGTAGTTTTTGTCCCAAGATCAGTGAGAACAGAATAGATGCTGGTGGTGTTGTTGCACTAGCCAAAGCTTGTCCCTGCTGGCACAGCCCGACTGAAGTGCCATCAAGGTTTCACATTAGCAGTGAACTGATGCGCTGGCTGGCTGGAGGGGATGGTCCAGGACTGTTGTGTGCTCCTTGCCATGCACTCCTATCTCTTCCTGTGCACTAGTGCTGGCGTTTGCCAGCCTGCTCATTGAGCTTCTGAGACCCTGACACCAGCAGAAAAATACTCACTGCTTCTTGGAGAGTAGGATTCAGCTCCCCAGAGTTGTTTGGTGCGTTCTGCATGAGTGCCAGAGGCGTCTGTAGGGGAGCTGGTGGCCAGAGCAGGGTTGAGGGGGAGCAGGACTGTCCCTTCTCCCAGTACAGCCAGCTGTGCTGGCCAGCTGTGCTGTGCTGCTGGTGGCTGAGAGGCCACAGATGTGACATATGCCTTGTTCTACTGTCTCTGCTACCAGAGTGGTGCAGGGTAGGTTCCTGGGGACATTAGCACCTTAGGCTGTCACAGCTCACCCCTGTCCCCAGCTTGCCAGAGCACTAAGACAAAGTAGGTTTTTGAACTGGAAAACAAAATGCCAAAACACTCTGGCAGTTCAGATCTCCAGTACAGAGGCAGTGCCTATATCGGAGGTTTCAGTCTTTGTCTTTTCAAGTGCATTAAAATTAAGGTGACTGAACTTTCGGAACAGCCTCGGTAGTGTGCGCGTGACAGTCACCCGGCATCTCCCAAATTAGGACGATGATCAGCAGGCTCCCTGCTTTAACTTCTGGGAGGCAGAAAAGACAGGCAGAAAGAATTGAAACCATGCGTTCTTCATGGTTTGAATGAAGGATGTTGATGAATAAGAAAAACCTTGCAGAGTTTCCTAAAAAGAAAGCCTGTCTAAAAATCTATTAAATGTTATATGTTTTGAGGAGATTTCTGTGGCTGCATCAAGTTTAAATGTCAAAAAACTATTTAACAGAAAATGAAAAAAATGCTGAAAAATCAGAGTAATAATTCACACTTTATGAAGCAAAGCAGTTACCTCCTGCCTAGTTTAGAAAGAAACTTCCTCTGTAGATAGGGTTTGACGAACAACATGTCTTTACATGATTTAGAAAAAAGAAGAGTTAGAAGTTTGGTCTACTCACAATAAGCAAAGACAGTAACAGAAGGCTGATGGTGCCCATTAAAAATGAGTAATTTCTGCAGGAAGAAATGGCCTCATCAGTGTCCACAACAAAGAAGAGGTATAAAAAACAGGACTGCAAACCAGACAAAACTGTGAAAAGAGTGTGTGTATATATATTACAGACTCATAGTCAGGAAGAACTACCTGGAAATATGTAGGAAATTTATAATTTTTTATGCAGCAGGTTTTACAGTAAATTTGCCTGTTTTCTAGTAACTGAAATGTTTGGTCCATTGCAAGTTTTATTTTGAATAATCATAGAAAAGAAAGTGACGCATTGCGGGCAAAGGCAAAGTGAAAGGTGGGTAACACTGATGACAGTGGTATCAATGCTTATCGCTCACATTCCACATAAACATTGTCAAAAATAAGCATTAGTCTTTCCTTGCATGAAGTAGGAGGGTTTGGAGTCACGAGGTATTTGTATTGGGACACATAGATTTTTTTTTTTTTTTTTTACTGGAATAACACAGACTAGACTTCTAGTCTCTGGCCTGGTACGCAAGTGATAGAGCAGGTAATGGTTCTGATAAGGCTGTTATGTGGACTGCTGATTCTGCCTCCAAACCTGGCACATGATTTACATAGAAAAATCCGTGCTGCGTTTTTGGCAATGGAATTGTATAGTATGGGTGAAATCAGGATGCATTGAACTTAAATTTATATTTTGCTTTCGTTGCATCTTATTGAAGCATGAATGGGTCCCTGGTACTCTCTAAAAGGTATGACCGTTTCATATTCTGGTTGTTAATTTTTACCACTACTTAGCTCATTTTCTTCTTGAGGGCTTATTAGTGGGTTCTTCATTCAGTGACATCTTTGCCCTTTTTTAATCAACCTTCTAGAATTTAACATATGATGTTATGTATAAGGATGAGAACATTACTTCATTCTTTTCACTCTAGTAATTTTTATATTACAGTGAACACCCTGATTAAACATTTATCTGGAAAAGGCCATGATGAAAAGAAAATGTAATTAAATATAGGAACTAAATATTGAACTCCTGACTTGAGGCTGAACTGATAAATGAAATTAAATTTACACGGGGGAAAAAAAGTATTGTAAAACTCATCCAGTATTGCATTTTAATGTTTTATTCAACTAGATCTACAAAGCAAGCTGCATATATCAACTACAGGAACTGGTAATGTCTGAAGGTCTTATTTAGAGTCCACTTATTATAATTGTGTTATAGTATATTTGCTTGGTTTTTGAAAAAAAGAAAAAAAAAAAAGAATCTTCTGCATTTGAAATTCAAGCAGCACTGATGCAGGAGAGTTGTGTACGGCACAGTTTGTGTTTCCTAGTCTGATTTTAAAAACAAAGCAAACAAAAAACAGTGAAGCATTATACTTTATAAACAAGATTGCTAAAATCAAACTGTGTCCCCCCTATAAATTCAGGGGTCGGAGCAGGCAGGCAAACATGCTGCTTGGTTCCATGGAAGGTCGTGGGGCTGGACCGGGGCTTGCCTTTGAAGGCTGCGTGTGTCTGCCCTCCCCGTGTGCCTCTTCAGACTTCTTGTCACTCGCTGTCCCTGGATCAGGAAGACAGAATTGACTTTCCTGTCAGACTAATTATAGTTCTTTAAAGAGATTAATTAACCCTTCTTTTCCTACAAAGGGACTTTACCAGTGAATTCTGTGTGAGAGGGAGGCTGCAGAGAGTTCCCTGCTGCTTGGGATCGCTTTCGGGGATCAGGTGCGGCAGTGCAGTGGTGCTTCCAGCCAGAGTCTCACGTTGGGCAGATGTCTTGGTGACCAAACCGCATGTACAATGTAGTGCTTCCAGAATTACACTCTGAGCCTGGAAATACTGCTGAATCCATGGCTGGCAGTGGGTTTAGACATCTGTGTGAGATACGGTTGCAAAAAACAACCCATGGTTAAACATTTCAGGAAATTAATGTCTCTTTCTTGCTTTTTGCATTATATTTTCCACGAAATGCTTTTCATCTTCTGTATCTATAGCACAGCAAAATTACCTACCCTTCCCTTTCCCTTTCCCTTTCCCTTTCCCTTTCCCTTTCCCTTTCCCTTTCCCTTTCCCTTTCCCTTTCCTTTCCTCCTTCCTTCCGTGTGCCTTGGGCCTGAGAAATGGTTCGTTATTTCTCTGATGTGATGCTGTCTGGTTAGATAAGGGATGTGTTTTGTCCTCTTGGAGTATTGGGCAGCTGACAGCCGTGGTAATTGGTACCGAAGTGACAGACCCTGTGAAGTGTGGGTGTTGGGGATGTAGACCTTCTCGGCACTCTGCTTTGATTTCTGAACCAATCCCAAGGGGAGAAGGGGCGGGAGGATAATTTTCCCCCTAGCAATACATTAATTACTGTGCCATCTGTGTGACTGAGGGCGTTGGCGGGATTTCTGGTGTGATACAAGACAGCGGTGTGCGAGAAAGTGAACTATCACTAATCCGGTTCCTTTCCTTGGGACTAATTCCTGACTAACGTCCGTCCGATTAGGAAGGAAGGGAGGATGAGTCCCTGGGCTGCTCAGCTCTCCCTCCGGCTGGGTTTTCAAAGCACAGGCCAGTGTGGGAATGAGCGGTGGCGTCTAAGGAGTCCAGCTGAGCGTAATAGAAGTAAAATATTATCTTGGCAGTGGGAACGAAGTGTGCAAAAAGATTCCCTGAAGCGATTCATCTTTACGTTTCCTCAGTGCCCAGGTCTTCTCTCCTGGCTTTCAATTAGCTGTGGGTAACACAGCTGGGCACTCAACTCCCACGAGTTCCTCTGACGTAACCGGGATGCTCCGCGTCCATGGGGGATGAGAGGCCTGAGCATCTTGGTGCTCTGTGTCCCTCCACCGCCGCTGCAGGGCCCAAGCTGTGAAACTCCCCTCTGTTAGGCTCTTCATTAATATGAATGTGTTTTTTTCAGTCACTTAACGTGGTTTCCCTCTGGAACTCTTTGTGCTCAGTTGTTGTTCTGATGGACATCCTTTAAGGAGAAGTGTTTTAAGTATGGACGTATGCATCTTTGGTTTTGCAACCAGATTCAGAGCTAGGTGGCATTTTTCATACAGTCCTGGCTTGATTTTGTGGCACCTGCCTTGGGAAGGGGCTGGGACTGATGTTCACAGCCTGAACCCTTGCTTCCGTAGGAGAAGGCAGACAGCTGGGAGTGAAAATGAACAGTCATGGCAGAAAGTAAGTACAAGCAAGGCTTCTGAAATTTGGCTTTTTGAATGAATGGTGGGTATGCAGATGTGGCCCCAGTGCTGTGATGCCATACAGACTTAGAAATGCCTGGTTCTCTGTTCACATAAATGTCTTTTTTGGGTGGAACAGGGCGGAGAGGAGGGCACAAACCTTTTTTCCTAGCTTCTTGTAATTCCATTTGTTCTGGTGCCTGGGAGTTCATTTACAGACCTTATCATCAATTCTTCTATAAATACCAATTTACTTAGGAAATTTAACAGTGCTGTCACTCAACAAAAAGTACTGGAGAAATATTTTCAGTGCTTCGCAAATGTTGAAAGCATAAAACCTGAAAATACTTGAGAGGAGAATTGGTTGTATAACAATTTTACATGTGCTTTTCTGTGCTTGTTTCTTAGTCTGTGAAGTTGGGATCCACCTTTATGAAAGGCTTTGAGACTGTGGGATGAAAAAATGTTGCTGTCTCCAACTGCTAAGCCTGGTGGCTCTGAGCCCCAGTTTGGAAAAGGGAAATGTGGCATTTCAGGCGGCTTCTGCTGAGATGTTGAACTAGTAGAAGAGAGATCTTGAGTATGCAGCGGGTATTCAAACTTACTTACTAGTGCTGGCCACTAGGTCTGTGACTAGAAGGCCCAGGGACAAACCAGTCATGGGTCATTTTTGATGCTAGGAGATGTGTTTAGAGCACCTGCAAATTTGACATACTCCGTAGCTGTATTTTTTTGCCATGTGCAGTTCTGACAGTCTCCTGCTACTTGTCTAACTCTGCTCACAAAGTTCAACGAGTGCTTTGTTTAGTTTGGAGGCAACGGCATGGACATTTACTGGCATTGGTATGATTTTTGGCGCTTGTCAAAATGAACAGTGGAAGTAAGAGCGAGCAGTATGGACCTGTGCCTCGGTGAGCCAAGCCCTGGGATGGACGGCTCGGGGAGAAGTCCTTCCCAATTCCTCTGCTCAACCGCCGTAGCACACGCTGCATGGAAAACGCTGTCTGTCTGAGACACCTGCGATGGCTTTGGCAGAACAAAATGGCAGAAGCATTAATCTGTCCATTTCTTGTGATTTATGGATTTCATTGTAGTTGTCAGTGTCACCTTGGTGGAGGTTTGCAAATGCAGCATTTCATTTACCTGTCAGTCAATTTAGGTAATACAATTCTGATTTGCTACAAACCACCCATTGAAAGGCTTCAGGATCCTCCAGCTTGTTCAGTGAGGGTTTTTTTTCCCTCCTGTCATGCAAACAGACTTATCATTCATTCATTTATCTAGAACATCTTAATTACACTTGGCACATATGATGGTGTTTGATCCACAATATTTGTGAGAAATGATTAGGAGAAATGAATGTGAGAGGTGGTTTTCTAACCAGGAGAATAAAATTTCTTACCACCTTTTTTTAAAAATAGCACAAATTATACCCTCTAAAATAAACTGCTGGCAGAGGTGTGCAAAGGCATCACTGTCATGGGGCAAGCTTCAGACATTACTTGAAGACCCTAATTCAGGGTATAATTCTTGACTTTTTAGAAGCACAGACTTTTTAATTAGTGCAGTACCTGGTGGTTTGAACTGAAGTGGTTGTTCTGGGTGCTTGATAACATGGATAGTTTTCATAAGTCTGTCCTGGACAGCTCTAAAGGTTTGCTCTTGTTTTAAAGCCATGAGATCTTTAATATATACGTTTCTTATTTTCCTTTTCATTACGTTGTTTCTAAATTTCCATTTGAGGCTCGTGGGGACAGTGCACTGAATTGTGCTAATGCCAGGAGAACTGCGTCACCTTCATGACAGCTCATGTAATTTATTTTTTTTTTAAGCTGAGGTATGTGATAGTTCTTCATGAATGCATGAAAACTGAGTTGTGTTTCACCATAATAGCAAGAGAGCATCTTGCTGTCTGTTCTGAGTCACAACACACTGGTGCTGCTGGCACATGTGACGCTGGTAATTAACGGGGATGCATTCAGTAAGCAAGACAGGTCTGAGTTCAGCCTGTACACATGGTGAACTTTCCCTACACTCTGCATCTTGGGTCTTGGTTTTCAGCGGTAGCCTTAAATCTGGCTATTCTACCTTTGTCCTTTTTAAAAAACAAATGTAAATCTTCATATGTAAGTTAAAAAAATTAACTTGTTGCAGTGGGCAGGTAGTTCACCTTTTATTTCTCCAGTTCTGCTCTATCATATACAAAGGATGAATCTTTTTAAAGTGGCATTGCTCTGGAAAGGTGGTGTCCGTATCTCTGCGAATGTAGCCAGGAGGGAAGCTTCAGAGGACACGGGTGGTGATCATTAGAAAGCTTCAATGTCTGAATATCTACAAGCTCTCATGCTTGTAGCAAATGAGGGAGAACACAGTATTTATTCCTCTTTGCTCTCCAGTTTTGTCGCTGCTTTGTGGTTAGCAATCATGATTCTTCCCTGCAAAATCATAGCTCTCCAGGCTTGTTCCTCTCCCCTGCTATCCTAACCTTCAGGAAGCTCAGCAGGAAGGATCAGTTTGATATTAATTGACAGGACTGAAAGAGAAAGGAGCTGAACTTGGTCAGTAAGAAAGACTTAGGTGGTTGCGAAGATAGAAAGATGTAGGATTTGCACAGCAAAGGCTATGTTGACTTGGGGTCGAATGTAGCTGCGCATACGCAGCCTGAGTCGAGCGTGGCTGGAGGCTGACTAGTGACGTCCAACTGTGATTTACTTCCCCCCTTATCTCTGTTAAACACTGCTTAGCAAACTCAGAGTGCATTGCAGCCAACTTTTGCTCTCTTGATACAGCAAGCTGAATGAATGCTAGAGCCAGATAGCCCTCCAGTGAAAAACTGCAAAAAGACTGGCAAGTAATCAGTTGCTACTTCCTACAAGAGCAAGCTGTGTTGTGTGGTACTCCCATTATCTAAAACAGAGTGGGCTGGTGGAGTCGGGTGCAGCCATTTAGAAATGTGATTTGTGTTTTTTCTTTCTTCACAGAAACCTGCCTAAAGTATTTCCTGAGGCTTTTCTCAGAATCTGTGTCAGCACAGCAAGTTAGCTAGTGGCAGCTCAGTCTCGGAGAGAAATTTAGCACAGTGACACTGTGATATCTTTATAAGATGACCTAGATTAGAAATGTCTTGTTCTTGGTTTGCAGAAATCTATTCAAATATTTAATATGACTCGGAGCTGGGTTTTTTCTTCTTTTTTTTTTTTTCTTCTCTCCTTCTGTAGAGACAGAAATAAAATTCAAGTGAGAAATATTTAAAATACCTCTAGGACCCAAACAGCTTCAGGGAACGGGGGAACTGGAGTTAAAATACGTTAGAAACATGCAGTGTGCCCCCATGGTCTACGTTCTGCTATGGCATGGAAAAGGATGAGAGATTTCCCGTGTTTCTCTCTGCTGTTTATGGTTGTATGGACTTCACCTTCTGAATTTTACAAGATGTCCAGCTTACAAGTTAGAAGTCTGAATTAGGTTGTAAATGAGACCACTGAAAATCCAGTTTGCCTTGCTTAAAGGATGTAGCAGGATAGCTCCTTCCTGTTGAGGCCTGGAGGTGCAGGACCAGTACAGTCCCAGTTTTGGTCCAGTCAGATCTGAAGTCTAGACCGCAGAGCTGGCTAGTCCAAAGCGAGAGGGCAGGATGCTGTGGGTGACTTGTTCTCACCAGGAAGACTTTTCTGCTTTTCCCTCCCCTCTCTCTAGTTACTGCCTCAAGATTCTGCCTCTGTTTAAACAGCCTGAAAACATCTGTACAAGCATTTCGCTGGGATGGAGAAGGGTACATCCACCTTTTTTGCTAACATCATCATATTCCCATGGCTTAAAACTCTCTGCCAACCATCATTTTAGCTCAGTGCATTGGGACTGAATTCCCCTTAGGCAAGTCCCATTTACAGTGTGGTTTCAGTTGATTGATGAGACCTTGCAGATAGTGTAGAGAAACTCTACATTACTCATCTGGCCCCAGAGGAGAGGGGAATCTGGAGCCTACGTGAAGTGGCTGCAAGCAGAAGAGTCCTGTACTTCCCCGTGCAAAACTCTGAGTGAAAGCTGTTGGGCAGACTTTTGGGAACAGGCTGCTTCCTTTTTTTTCTTTCCTTTTTTTATTTTTTTTTTTGACTCCTTGCAACCGTGGTGATTTAAGATGGTGAGATGGCACAACCTTTCCCATCCCTCCAAAAGATCGTACAGCTTCATAAGTTGAGGGTTGAGTTTTTAAAAGCACCAAGCATTGCTCTCAGTCTCTTGGCGTACTTTGAAAGGCTTTGCCATCAACTTGAATGCAGAGTTAGGTGGCCCTTAAATGCATTTTGTTTGTCCTATCCTGAAAATCTAAGGTCTGTAACACAGCAAGACTGTGCTTTCCTACATACTCCTCTGAAGTGTTGGGTAGACAGTGAGTGGTGAGCTACGTGTACCAGTGTAAACAAGACATCAGAGAAGGAGCATACAGGTCTTGAATTATGATCATCACCATAAAAAGCAGGCAAGAGCTTCACAAAAACTAAGAGGAGGCGGCTGTGAGATGCAGAGAGATTTGCTTTGTTTAGCAGAGCAGCAGGGTGGCCTGAGAACGGACAAACCAGACAACAAAATAGGACAGTGGTTTACCAAACCAGTTCTTTGAAAAAGGGTTGAGCAAGTGAAGAGCTAAGTCTGGGCCTAGCTTAGATGCTCTCAGATCTCACTAGCTTCTGATGCTTTTCTTGAGTCACTTGTAAAGAACTATGAAAATGAATGGAGATTATTACTAATTTAGTTCCACAGACTTTGGTTTGACATTTACATGGGATTTAGAAGGGAAACTAGTGTCAACACTTCCTCCTTCTTGAGTTCATGTAGGGGGTTCATCTCCCATGGCATGATCCCAGAAAGACACCTCCTTTCCAAAGAAGGCATCTGGGGTAACTAGTGGCAGTGCAGACGTATTTCCCATGTTCTTCCTCAAACATCCTCTTCTCTGATGGGCAAAATGACTTGAAGAGCTCCCTGTTGAAAGGAAATGCTCAAATACCGCAGGCACCTGCAGTGGTGTGACCAGAGCGGGTATATAAGGAATCCTAAAAGAATGGTAGTCAGACTGGATTGGGAAATCCTCTGGTTTGTTTTGGTTTTATCGTTTAGCTAGGTTACTGTAATTCAGCTTTCCTTATCTCATTAGGCAATTGATCAAGCTGTCTCCAGCTCTTTCTGCTGTTGTCATTAGAGAGAGGTTGAGAAGAATGCCCTGCTTAGGAGCGCAGACAAAAGTGAATGTAAAGCACATTGCCTCTGCCTTGACAACAAGCAGTTACATGCATTAGCTGATTAAGTGGTGACGGGTTGCTTTTTGTTTTGTAGTAAGGGCGCATATTGACTGGGTTAATTTTGACAAGACTAATACAGGAATATTTACAGAAGAACTGGAGAGGAGATTGTGATCTGTAGTCTTTTGAGACTCAAGATATAGATTTGTTGTAACAATATGAAACCTGTGTTCAAGAAAAAATAACACTTTTTTTTTTCCAAATCTTAAAGTGTTCCTTTCTGCAAGCATTTCTTTTTGGCATCAGACTTGTGATGCATGACAGAACAAGGCAGAATAGTAAGTTTTTCACTGTTGAAGTGGAACGGTTCACAGAAAATGAGAGGCTGAAGTGTTAGGCTACGCAAGTCTAATTAAACTTTCTTTCAGCTTTAATAAGCTATGGCCTCTCTAGCAAAATAAAAAATGTGGCTTGGATTACAAATGGCACCTGCAATTTGGGATTAAAAAGGGTTTTGTAAAAACTGGCACTTTTTTTTGCCTTCTCCCCCACCCCGCTCCCCTTTCTGGCTGGCCTGAGCACTTTGTGTTGCAGAGGGGCAGTGGACCACAGTCTTTCCCCCTCGTGTGTTCCCTTTTGTTCACTTGCTGACTCTTTGCTCTGCTCTGTTGCAAGCAGACTTCTATGAGCCTCTGTTCGGAAACGAGTGGGGCTTGTCTTGACCTCGCCGGGATGGTCACTCTGTGGCTGAGCACCCCCACACCAAGCCTTTGTCTCTAGAAAAGAAAGCCCCGTTTGGGCAATGATTATGCCAGGCCAGAGGGAGTCAATGTGTCTAGATGTGATATGGACAGAGAGAGGGTCTCCAACATAGCCGGGCTGTGTCTGACTGCAGACCTTGCCACTTGGCTTGTCTGGCAGGAACTGGAAGTGATAGTGAAGAGAGCGCTGCGTGTACAAAATGAGTTAGCCGTGTCGGGAGCTGGGGTGCTGAGACCCTTTCTCGCCTCCCTTCCCAGTGCTGAAGGGTTTCAGCAAGAGATTGGGACTGTGGCTGGAAGCTCCTTGAGAAAAGGTAGAAGGAGGAAGATGCGGTGTATCCTGCTTCCTCAGCTGATGAGAATGCATACACTTACACTTCTGGCTGATGCTTCTCATTCATGACTAATTTTGCTCAGATATGGAGATGTATTTAATGCATGGGATTGTGTGTGATGAAGGGAAGATTCACACTGACTCCCTAATCTGTGACAGTAGCCTCAGAGCCATCTTGCAGCCTTTGCAGAGGGTATTCAGACAAAGGTGTTCATAACTTGTCATGGTAAACCTGTAAGAAAGAATGTAATAGCTCATTAAAGCTCTCAGGCTCATCTTTCGGTTTAATTTGAGTCTGTACAAAGTAATTTTGAAGCTGCTGAATTTGTCACAGTCAGATGCATCATTCTTGGAAGATTCTGAACTGGTTTCTGAAGTGAAGCCAATTTTGAAACCTTTTTAAATTTCCGTTTCATTTCTTCGACCTGGCTACTTGACATTGCGTTCATTGGCAAAGCTTGATTTTTATTTTTTCTTCCTGTCAGCTTCAATAGTTTGGTTGATGATGAGTACGAGGATATTATCAGGATATGTTGAATCAAGCTGACTTCGTTAATCTGTTCCAGATTCAAAGTAGAGGTAAAACATCTGCTTCGGTTGTTGAGCAGAGCTCCATGCCAACTGTAGCATGCCTAATGCAAAGAAAGAGATGAAATGCTGTTATGGACTGATCTGCATGTTCACACATAGTTACTCTGCTATTAATGGAAATAACACTGTCATCAGCCTCGGTAGCTAAACATTTTTAATCTGAATTTTATACTAGCTATGCAGAAGGCGAATGCCAGAGACTAAAATCTGCAAAGGATTTTACTATTTTATGAAAACAGTAATAACTGACCACAGTTCGCTTCAAGAGCACTGTGAGCTCCATGATCCACTAAGAAAAAACAGGAAACATAAACATTAGTGTTTAATGTCTTTTAAAGTATATTTGACACCTGCTATGCATAAGAAAGTAAGTTGGGAGATTTTCTGAGCTTTTCTGGAGCTGGCAGGAGGAGGGCTGTTGGGATGGCACTCGTTCACCAGGGGAATGAGCTGCATTGCAGTCCTTTGGAGAGAGCGGTGGGGAGGCTTTGTGTGTGATGTGCAACACAAGGGGAAGTTACTTGAACCTGAGCGAGATCCACCCGTAATATGGTGGTAAGACCGAGCAAGTCAGATGTTTCAGATTTTGCTCAAGACCCTAAAATGTCTTGTCCCTCCCATATGTTGCTTTCATGACCCCAGAGGTTTGCTATTGTCTGCATTTAGACACCCGTGACAGCAGGACCTTAGAAGTGTTGCAGATCACAGCTAAGATGAGATTCAGGAACATGCAAGATTGTGACTGCAAAATACACGTGTCCTCAACAGAAACTCAGCGTGTGAACTCATGTGAAGAAAACCATAGCTGTAATTACCCTCTGACGAGTGAACGAAACGGGGTCTGAAAGTTCTGCTGGGGTCATGCTACGCGTTAGTGTATTTCTACCCAAAGGCGCTAGACTTCCCTTAAACTTTTGGAAATACGTATATTTTTAGTGATTTCTGTAGCACCATGTGACACACTTTTTAAGTAATTGCCCCTTTTATGGTGTAATACCCAGCTGAAAGGCTAGAAAATGCATGTTCTCAGCTTTTTATTGGAAGTGCAGTGTGCTGTAGCTTATCCTTTTTTGCATTAAGCTTTGTATTTATGTAAATGCGGTGTGAATTTTGTTTGGGCTCTTTTGCTTTCCTATGTTCAATCCCTTGCCTACTGAAGCCTGCAGAAAAGAATCCCTGCCATGTAATAACGTTGGATTTCTTGCTAACAGGCATGCTGTGTTCTCCTCTGTACTGAAGTGTCCTCCTCTCCCTCCAAACCAGTTGTTTGTGTAGTATGTCGAGGTGGTTGTAAATTCTGATCCTGCCCTCAAATGTCCTTGTAGTTGCTTGTAGTTCAGAAGTATCTGAAATTTATTAGGGCATTCTCTGTTTCATAGCTGCTTCTTTGTGTGTACATTAATATAAAACAGACCCCATTAACCAGCGGAAGTCCTAATCTTACTGAGTAACATCTTACAGGATCAGATGCCACTTTATAGCTCTCTAAATCAGGATTAATTTTCTAAAATGAAAGGATTTTTATTAGAGTGTATGATGAGTATCAATGAATGCTGTGTATATCAGATATAGCACTTAATTACAGCACAGACAGAGATTCACTGGACTATTACTCTGTACCGTTGAGCGTCCCGGATGCCAGATGAAAGGCAGATCTCACTGTGCTGCTGCAGTGAAGGGGGAATATGAAAAGGTTGCTTAAACCAGCAGCGCTGTGTGTAGAGGTCCTTGCTCATGCTTACCTCGGCAAGGAAGAGAGGGGTAAGTCATGGTTTCATAAGTGATAAACTGAAAGAAGATAAACTTGCAACATTTCCGTTTCTTTCCTTTCCTTTTTCTTTTTTTTTCCCTACTTGTTTGCCATTGCTGCTGGTGGAGTCGGGTGAAGGCAGGATGTCAGTGGTCTCCAGAAGGTGTGGGGCCACTGAACGCAGGAGACGTGTCAGTTTAAGTGGACAGCTGCAGCTGGCGTGAACCTGTTTGTTCCCCAGAGCATTCGCCCCTGCATGCAGAATTGGTTTTAATTGTCTTTTTTTAACTTGTGGAATTGAACACCTATCCGATTGGTCAAAAAAAAAAAAAAAAATAAATTGCTGGTGTGCTTGAAATGTGTTTGAAGGCAAGTGAGCTGGAAATGAAGCTTTCAGTAGGGTTGATGTTTTTCAAGTGAGCTTCTCCCCTAACTGCTTTATTCTCAAATCTCTAGCAAGAAGAGACCTGTCACCGGGGTCGCTATTGCTCTCCCCTTCTGCCGGCTGTTTTATTTCTCTTGAGGTTCATAACCTCGTGCTGCCTGGCCACCTCTCAGCTGTGCTTCTGGTGGGGAAGGCAGGTGGTGTAAGGTGGCACAGCACCTCTCGCTTGGGAGTTCACTTAAACTGATACATACCAGTAGGAATTTGTGTCCCCAGGGATTTTACTCTCTGCTATCTTCTTGTTCAGAAACACTGCCTTGGTGCCAGGCCTTCTTCCCTGCTCCTGCCTAGATGATAGGTGGATTATGGGGAGGTAAAAAAAAAAAAAAAAAAAAAAAAAAAAAGAAAAAAAGAAGAGGGGAAAAAAAAGGACAAAAGCTCTGGGAATCAAAATACCAATGTGACAAGAAGTACTCAAATGGATTTTTAGTGCAGCACTCACTGCTGGGAATGTATAAAAAGAATTGGATACTTTTTTTGGTACTGCCATTACAATCTTGTGACTGTTATTTAATGGTGTCGTTGATGTGTCTGCTGTGAGATATTACACAATACACAGTAAGACCAAAACCCCAAGAAACTTTGAACAAACAAATTCAAGAGGACAAGAAAAAATCATGATACCATTAGATCGATTATTCTCAATCTTTGTAGATCTTCCAACAAATCTTATTATGCTGTCTGTGGGAGACTTTTCTCCACTAAAATGGGTAACAAATGCTGGTGAACATAACATGTTATGGTACTATGTTTATTTTTGTCTCCTTTAGACAGTCTGCAGCATGCTGAGTCTTTGTCTCCACTTGATTAATGTAGCTTCAAGACAGATTTTATTAACTGATTTTCTGATATGATCTGCAAGCACTTAAAAAAACCACACACACCCTCAACCCCAAATGCCAAAACCAAAACCCACCTCTTAAATCGAGACCAGTGGACAGCCTCCAGTATTGAGAATGAAGGAAAGGACGCTGGGCAAGCTGAATTAAACTTGCTTAGCTCTTTTCCTTTTTAGAAGTGATCTAAATTTAACATGCCATGAGTTATTTCAGTGCCTTTAACTGATAAGTTTAACAAAACATAATGCACTCGCAGCGCATTTGGTGTGTAGAGGAATTTCAGGATTCCAGGAATGGCAGGATGTAACCTTTCCTTCACCTGGAAACATAAGCAATTCTTGGGGCAGTTGATAGGCTTCATCATAAAAAATGGGAGGCAGCCAAAATCTGGAGCCAAGCTAGCAGCCAGAAATAGATCTGCCGAGAGGCTTGTTTTGCACTGTCCGGAATGGCATATCAGAAATTGTGCAAACACAAATACCAGGCTTGATTCAGCATTGCACAAGCAGAATCAATCCTGACTATTTTCCTTTTTAAGTATCATGAAAGCTTGACTAAGTAAACGTTGTGTTAAAGTTTCAGCTGTCTCAGTATGTTGTAATACTTTTTCCCCCAGATAGTTTTCATTTTGCTTATGGTTCTTTCTCACTTGCTTGAAATGCAAGTGTGTGTATTTGCAACTAAAGGTGTTCAAGTGTTCATCATCCTAAGAGCTCCAGCTCCCCTGCTCCAGCGGCGTGGAAATGGGGCAGCAGAGAGAGAGGCAAAGGTTTAAATCTCTTGGAGACGGCAAGTAGAGGAGGAGAAAGGGCTAGGCACGGAGAGGACCAAAACATGAGGGTACAGGGATTGGTGGGGAGGTAGGGCCGTGAAGCAGGTTTACTCTCATTACTTTGCAAGCAGTGTGCTAATGGGAAAGTGAACAGCAGTATATTCTGGTTTGCACATCACTTACGAAATGATTAATTGTGGTAATGTTTAATTATAGAATCAGATCTATTGTCTTCTCCGTCTGGCCGGAGATGCATAGTTTTGCGGGTGGGGTGTAAGCAAAAGCCACTGGGGTCCTGCGGACTGGGAACAGAGCCAGAAGCCCATGGGAGCCCAGTCTGGGTTTCCGGTCCCAAGCCCAGTTTGCCATTGCAAAGGCCTAACTAGTATGGAGGGGAAATCATAGGATCATGGAATGATTTTCATTCGAAGGGACCTTAAAGATCATCTAGTTCCAACCCCCCTGCCATGGGCAGGGACACCTCCCACTAGACCAGGCTGCTCAAAGCCCCGTCCAGCCTGGCCTTGAACACTTCCAGGGATCATTTAAAATCATTTAAAAGCAGGTGATGCAAGTTGTGTTGTGACAGCCCTGCTGCCTTTTCAGGGTTGAGCCATGCTCTGAGCAGTTTGGGTTGTCCTTTTCCAAATATAACCTAAGCAACGTTCAAGAGGGAGCCTTAATTGAGGGTGTTTTTCAGCTTGTCATTGGACAATCTTGTTTCAGGCATCTATACTGCTACTACTTCAACCCTTTGCTAGTGATCATACTTTTTTTTCCTTCCCCTAATGGTGTACAATTGCTGTAATGAAGGAGAACTTGTAGTTTTGGAAAAAAACACTTGTTTGCCTAAAGCTGATGATTTGAGTTTTCCATCCTCAAGATGCAGAAGGGTGTTTTGTTAGGCCTGAATTTGCAGTCTATAAACCTGATCAGTGCTGGATACCAGGCACCCTGCCGAATTCAGCTGGAGGGGTGGGAATCCTCCCAGGATGCAGGCCCTCCCCTGGGCCACGCTGCCGGGACGCTTCACAGTGTGCACAACCCTCCTGGCAGTCCAGCGGAGCAAGGTTGGAGCTGCTCAATTTCTGCAGCTGTTTGGTAGCTTGCGATTAATCGTCATCCAGCAGGCAAGGTATACCAGTGATTAAACTTGGGTTTTATTATTGTCACCAGCAATGGCAATATCTGATAATAATGTTAAAATCGCCATATTCCAAATTGCACCAAGTATTTCTGGAAATATCCAAGCCTTCATTTGTGAAGCCGCTATGGGAAAGGCTGAGTGCATGCCTAAGCGGGAACTACCTACAGACCACGTTAGCATAACATGAATTATTCAGGCATTTGTGAGCAATTACTTAAAATCCGGAATTACTTATGCGTTACTGAGCATTTAAGTAATCATTGGGAGGGGGGGAGAAAGCACAGAATACAAAACTAGCATTGTTTGTAGCACACGGAACATCTTTGCCAGATGCTGTTGATGCCATCGATGCTGTTCAGTACCTGTCCCTCAGGGCAGACCATACCGGTAGCTGTAGGTGTGCACTGGGGTATTTTCCCATTTGGTCACTGAGCAATTCTTTGCATTTTGATGAAGTTGCCATTCACCATTTGAATCAACGGATCTGAGGGACAGGCTCTCGGGCAGTGAGGGGCAGGTTCAGGAGATGCTGGGATGTCCAGGCAAATGCAGACACCCCCCTCCAGCTCCTCTTTCTTTAAGAAGTTAGGTACAAAGTTGCTCTTGATGCTAAACACATGCTCTAGTGTTGTGGTTTATATATACGTTTTTCCTAATCTCAGGAGAGTGTAACAGCAAATGAAGCAGTGATTGATTCTCCACTGCGCCCAGAGTAGGTTCCCTGCGTGCCCTGCGGCATCGACGCTGAAGTCCTTTTTGTGGTCTGAAGGATGAATGCAACCTGAGGTTTTGGAGAAGCTAAATAGAAAGAGGCTGTTACAAATGACACAGAGAGAAGCGGGGAGGAAAAATTTAATGCTTGCAATGAAATTTAAATGCCCAGCACAACCCTCTAAGCAACTTAGAGCACAGCGTGGCAGCAAGTTATACAGTCATTGGTCTGGGGAAAGTGTCAGAGCACACTTCTTTTGTGTCCTTTAAACACTGGCTTAAAAACAACATGAAGATCTCTCAAAGTTTGTAAGTGCTATCTACCCAGAGTTTTTCTTACTTTCAGGACTGTTGATCTGTGTTTTGTCGAATACCTCTGTGTGTCTTGTAAGTTTGTTGGGCTTTGAGCATGTAAACACAGTGGAACAAATTGAAGTAAGTAGCAATGCGTAGGCATACATGCTGTCCTTCCTGCAGTGGATTATGTGCAATCCTTATACATAATTGCGCTAGTCTGCAAAAAAATGGAAGGACATAAGAAGATAGAATTAAATTAACTGAAAAACTTTTTCCTGCTGTATTTGAAATATTGCAGTGTACAGAGTATTTATTGTTCTGGTCAGTATGAATGTCCTAGGTACGTACACTTGCTCACTTAACAATGCTGTCAGTTTGCCGTAGTGCTTCCAGAGGACCAGCACACCCTATTTACGGATTTGATTCTTTCCACTGGCCTTTCAGTAGCTTGGACAAGTATTCATTAGGAGTCGCTCAGTAAAAATCTGTAATTACTCTGAAACACCCCTTAGCAACCATCCAAGGACATTCTTCTCCAAATACCAGCTCTGTGAAAGTACTTTGCTGTCAGCAACCAGTATATAGACATTGCAATAACAGAAACGCGATCTTTGAAATAATAACAAATTAAGAGTAAACGTCTCTTTGTATTTACCCAGCAATTAATTCCTAAAACACATTAAAAGGCCAACCCCTGATGCAAGTGAGATAGACTGCAGCGCCTGTTAAAAAATGATTAGTGTTGAACAATTCTGTACACGGAACTGTACAAATACGAGCACCAGAGAAACGCACTCTAAGAATTAAGAGAAATCCAGACCAGACTGGTCACTCCTACAGACTATACATTAAAACAGCATTTCAGATATTTCCGTGTTGCACGCTCGGAGGGAGAAAGTCCTGAATTAAAATTAGGAAGAGGAGTAGTCTTTGTGCTGCGACCAGTGGAAGGAAATAGATGTACGTGATGTGACATTGCAGACAACCTTGAAATCTTGATTAATGGGAGTACCTGCAGAAAAAAAGAGGTGTTTGGCAAAACACTGACGAAATCAATACCACTTTCAAATGATTATGTGTCTCGCTACATTGTCTTGCCAGTTAAAGGGAAATGAGTACATGGACATATCCAAGTGTTTAGTCCAGCAACTTGATGTAATGCAATTAGAACAAGTAGAGGATCAATATAAAATTTCTTTTCACTCACAAGATGGAATGATAGTAAATCGGCATGGGAATCGATCATCCTTTCCCTATCTGCCTCCAGCTCCTGTCAAATGAAACTCTGGCTTAAAGAAGTCCTTGTTCGTGAGTCAGGGCATCTAAAATCAAGACAAAATATTTAGTATATGTCACAGGTACTTGACAAAAATACGAACTGGTTTGCTAGGAGCTTCAGCACCCACTTTGGACTTAGAAATTAATATGATATTTGAGACAGGTCACTTAAATACTTCATCTCATCCGGAGTTCAGAGACCTGCAAATGCCGCTTGGCAGTAGCGTTGGCTTTCCTCTGTGCTGTCACATCTATGGAGGAGAATTTCCAAAGGCTGGATTTTTTCTGCCGGTGTGGTTTGTTGGAGGTGTGGAAGCCAGTTGAGCCACAGGACATTCTTCCACGTGAGTTTAAGCTCTCCATTGCCTAAATAATCATCGTGCCTTCAGTTCAATGAGCTAATTTTACACAGTGGAGTGAAGTCCAGCTTGTGATTGCCCCGTATGCAGTTAAGATAGGAATATGTTCCAGCATTGGAAGATGTCTGCAGATAAAATTTTATTTTTACTGTAACGCTTGTAACAGCACAAAGTAAAGAACACACTAATAAAACTTGTTGATGAGTTTCGTACTTCTAATAGCAACTCTGTAGAAAATGTAGCATGGAAAGGTCTCTGTTAGCTGCTGGTGTATATTTTCAGGAAAAAAATGTGAAC
Source organism: Dromas ardeola (assembly GCA_013398915.1). NCBI lineage: Eukaryota > Metazoa > Chordata > Aves > Charadriiformes > Dromadidae > Dromas > Dromas ardeola. The sequence continues at coordinate 21,077 of VYZM01022915.1, forward strand.
ACTCCCAGCTGAAACTCTATTTAAGAATTTGGAAGCTCCAGAGAGCTGCGCTGATAAAACAGTTGTTCTTCATTCCAAAACCCGCACCCTTGCTTAATTCTAATAATAGTTATACATAACCTGCTCTGTGCTTTCTTTTTTTTTCTTTCTTCATTCTGAGTATTTAACAGCTTCTGAATTTGAAGAATTTTAAAGCAAAACGTTTCTGTTAATGAAATAACCCGTTAATGATGTTGTCATGGGTTTAGAAATTATTTCCAAAACTATACTGTATCCTTCTTTGATAATTAGGAAGTGTCATTATCTGCCCTTCAGGAATTTAAAAAAAGAAAAAAAAAGAAAAGAAAAGAAAAAAGAAATTCTTTAAAGTTGAAGTCATTCGTGCATGAACATGATTATCCCTGAAGATCAAGAAGGTAATCTGTTCAGATCATTGGACACCCATCATCAACACGTACGTAACTGCACAAACTCCATTTCATCACTGTCAGCTGCTGAATGGAGCAATACTATTTCCATCGTGCTGATGGATGCGAATGCACATTCTCAGCTCTGACCTCAAACTGCAGCAACAACGCTGCGATGCACTTCTGACATATTTTTCCTGAACAGGTCATTATACACGACTGTGCATCTTACACAGAAACGTGCCTTAATATGCAATAAAAATTCCTAAACAAAAAAAATCCTTAACAATAATGCATTTCTCACTTCAAAACCAATACCTTTGAAATTAAGTAAAATCGTGAGGTAATAAATTAGAAAAATGGCCAATTGGAGAAAGCTGCACAGCAGTAACTCACGACGGTTATTAACCTGTACTGGTTTTATCTGTTCTTTCCACTTCACAGGCTCTGAGTGTTCTCTGTTATCTCTGTCTCTTGCTGGTACAATTAGCAGTGATAGATTCTGCTGTAATTAATTTACAAAAAGTAAATTTAATAGGAAAAAGGGCTGAAGGACTAAGGCCTTTGCAAATTGTTATGTGGCAGCTATCTCCAGTCAGCAAAGGTTAGTTATATCAGCAGCGTGAGACTTATAACCTGCTTCAGAGACACGATAAATACTGGGTTTTGATATAAGGAACTGCATGTATCTATGACTGTGGTATGGTAGACAAAAATCGAGATGAGGATCTTATATATGTTACAGGTCTAAAGAACACAGTGTTATTCTCAATCTGCTTTCTCTGTTAAGTAGCTGATGCTAATTAAAAAGGTCAGGCATTTCCTGTAAAACCAGGTGTCTGATTCAGATTTCTGGCAGAGGGAGAAAGGGTCAAACTGTCTTATTGTGGGCTTTCCTCTTTTTTTAATGTAACCATGCACAGTACTTTTCTCTCTTCCTATTAAAACAAAAACGTCACCTGTAAAAGTATTTGAACTTCAAAAAAAAAAAAATCCATTAGATTTGAAGTTTGTGGAGCTTTTCTCTTGGTGATGGTGCCTCTGTCTGAAGTCTCATCTTAGGTGTCAACAGAGCCTGGCTGATACTCCTCCTTGGGTGCGGGGTGTACATACAAGTGGGTTCCAGGACTAATCCAAGCTGCTGGGGGTATTTGTTGCTTGAACACTGGGTTGTGTTGCCATTCATCTTGAAATTGAGGAATTCTATGCTTTCCTGTTTATTCTGTTATTTAAATATTATGATAAATGAACATGAAATGGAAATATTTTGGTGTGAGCATTCTAATTTCATAAACATTCACGGGTTCTTCATAGCTGTTACTATTACATTTGTGCTGAGTCTAGGAAATAGTAATTTTTATTAGTGTGCTAGTGGGCATAAGATTAGAGAATCACTTTAAACATTTTCTTTTGGTAGAGAAAAATGCAGAAATGAGACCATCTCAGTCTTAGCTAATTATTGGGGAATTAGTCTCTGGCCATTCGGATATGGGCTGGGAAGGAAGCATGCTAAATGGTTCAAGTGAAATGCAATTTTTTTTTCTTTCTTTTTCAAACATGTACTACAATACGTAAGACTGCAGACAGCTGTGGTAAAAGATGCTGCTTTCGTCCTTTTTCCATCTGAGGAGTGGCAAGAATGAAATTCCAGTGTGAATCCCTCTCAAGGACATAAGGGATTAATATGTCTTAAAATAGACACCATCAACTTAGAAATGTATTTTCCACATTTGAATATGATGAATTTTGCAGTGAAAAGATTGGGACAAAAGGGCATTTTCTCTGTTCTTCCAGCTTGTTTGTGAATTTTGAGATAACCTGTTTACAAGAGAGTTAAATTCTGCAGAGTCTCAAGAACTGTTGTGGTTTTATGTGCTGAAGTAGTCATGCATGCTTCCATTTTTGCAGGGTTATTTTAGATTCTGGTGATTGCATAGCACCACAAACCCCTTTTTGCTTGTAGGACCGTGGGAGCAGCCTGGAGGTGGGCAGCGAGCTCGAGGGGGCACACGTTGCCTTCAGGAGGGGTGACGGTGGCACTGGGGCCACTGCCTGCTTCAACTCCATGCTTCAGGGTATAGGCATCTTTGTGATTCGTCCCCTTCTTTTTCTAAGTCTCCGGCAGCAAGGTTTTTGTTCTTTTAATTCAGCGGATTGCGTTCTGCCAGCTTGGTTAATAACTCAGATATTTGGTGCTGGGAGTCCAGAGCAAACCTCGGCAGAAGGACCGAAATTGCCAGCTCTGGAGGTGTAACGGAGCATATGCAGCGCTCCCTCCCACCGACGGGCAGTGACGCCAGCATTGCCAGAGGAATGAGAGTGGCATATTGTTTCTCCCGTATGCCTGATTATTTATTTATGCATTCCGATTCATAATAGCATAATAACAGACTTGAAACAATAAGATAATTATTTTGCTTCTTGGGCGGTTAAAATTAACCGTGCTCGTTGCATATTTATTCAGTAAAAAGATACAAGATGTTTAGTAATTGCCCAGAAATTCATTATTTGCATAATGTTCTGTTTCTAAATGTGTATTGCATGACCATTAATCTGTGCCAACAGCAAGGATGCAGCAATATCTGATGTAATTAGTTTTCCCCTTACATGCCAAGGAGAACATCTGGGCTAATTGCGTGTTGTTGACAAAAGTTGCCATTCTAATGGGGGTCCCTGTTTGTGCACACACATGCTCATTATACGTACAAACATACTAATGATTTCAGTTTATCCTCAAGCAAACTGATAGTTCTTACTGATGAGATACTCTTGGTGATTTGTTACTGGGGTCATACAATGTCTGTGAGCAGCATTAGTAAATGTTAGTGGGAATAATATGCTCTCCTTTTAAACAGAAAACAAACAAACCAGTAATGCTGCTGCTTCTGTTTTATTTTTCCAGCCACCGCTGGTCCAAGCGATTTTCGGTGGCGATCCAGAAGAGATACGGATGTTGATCTACAAAACTGAGGATGTCAACGCTTTGGTATGTGACTTGGCATGTTACGTGCCTGTGATACGTAAGCACCATGCTTATGAGCTGTTGCAGTGACAGTATTAATTATGTCCTTAGTAATTAACACGTAACAGAATGGAAAGTATTTGGAAGTTAGGGACCAGGGTTTCAGTGGAATCCTAATTAGTAGCCTGAAATATGATTATCTCCAGCAGGTGACTAAATTTTCTAAGTGTATGGTAGTTATTCCAAGTGTGCAGGTCAGTCAGGGACATTGTTTTCTCTCTTAGTGAGAAAATGAATGAAAACAGCTGAAAGCTGCATATTTTTATTCTCTGTAGAGTTTCCTTTTATGAAGAGTCTGCAGATCAGGAGCTGTTATTTACCATTTGACTGTACTTGAAATAAAGCTTCACTATAGGTCTCAGCAGTCAGGGTAAGGAGGCAGTATCTTGGCCATGATTTGCCCACAAAGGAATTACTGTTCTGCAGATTGTCTTATTCTAGCCAGAATAATGGTAAGCAGCTGTAAACAAGTAGTAGTTAAGTGTTTTGGCAGTAAAAAAACCACTCCGATTAAACTCGGTGTTTTAGCAGAAGTTGGGTTTTTTTCCCCCCCTCTTTGATTTTAACTTAAATCCGTACTGTTAGAAATGAACCCTGCCAGTCCTGACTACAATCTGTGGCCTCTGGAAGTGGTGAGAATATAAAGCAGAAGCAGAATGGTGATTTCCAGGTGTTTCCTGGGCTTTTGAATCGACCTTCCTTTTCTTCATGTTTTTCTCTGACATAAAGCCATCAGTTTATTCGTAGCTAACTCCAGCAGTTTGTCTGGTGTAGTCTTGGCACTGCAGCTTCTGCAGGGAGCGGGGTCCAACCATCTGGTTCAGAGATGGAGAAAGGAACTGGAGAAGTGATCCTACAGATCTGGTTAACCGGGGCTCCGCTCCATTTGCTGTCAAGTGGAAGGAAAGACTTGCTGCTCTTTTAAGTGGGCAATCTGATCAAAGAAGACCTTGATGTTAGGCTTTCCCTGTGATTATCAGTACGTGGTTGTTTCCTTGAAATAAGTTCCTAAAAGTGCATCCTTAAGGCGTCATCTCCCTTGAGTTTCCTCCTTATTTGTTTTCCCTGATGGTCTTAAAAAAAAAAAAAAGAAAAAGAAAAAAGAAAAAAATCAAAACCAACCAAACAAAAAACCCCCCAACCTAAATGAACATGATAGTCCTAAAATTTCCTCTGTATTTCTTGTTGGTTTTTCAAAATAGCATTTCCTGTAGAAGGTTGTTGCAGACTTCTCTAATGTTTTTATATCCTTTGGCTGCAAGTGTGGTAGTGATGGTTGCTAGAGAGGTGCTTTCAACTGTCAGGTGTGATATTAAATGAAGAATTTGAATTTTATAGATAAGTACCATAGTAATTAATAGAAAAAGTCATTGAACTTGAATGGTCTTGCCCAGTGTCCTGTCTAAGATGCTAAAAGTCCACCCAAGAATGCTTTGCCTGAACAGCTATTTTTTCAGGAGCAAAAATAAAACTGTTCTTTGGAGTAATTAGAAAAATACTGGTTAACACGAATTCTGAAGATTGTATTCTGGATAGTGATTGCAGGCAAGTGTCAAATGCTTAAAATGTCACTAAAGAAAGACCAAAAGATAGCATTTTCCCCCCTTGTGCTGTGAGCTGTCAATTTGCACTGCGTGCTTACGTTTCTATTTTAAGAGTGTTTTTAATTACTTCCATGTTACTGTTTCTCTAGTGCTTGGTTGCTCACGTGAGAGGAAACTCTGACACTGTTCGGCAGCGATTTGTCCTTTGTTGATCGTTTTGGTTAGCTGTGTTAATATTGGAATAGTTCAAATACAGGTAGGACAGGGAAATAAAATAAAACTCTGGTTTTTTTCAGCAAGCTTTGGGGATTTCTGAAGTTTTGAAAATTGTGTTTTGGAATCTGCAGCAAGAGAGCTATTTGAAAGGCAGAAGAAAAAAGCACATGGAGAAACTATACAAAATTAGTGGTGTATATGCATACTTCCTAAGAGAACATTAATCTCAGAGGAAAGAGTTTAGAGCAAACCAGAAGTTTAGAAGGTTAATTTTTTTTTTTTGTCTGGTAAAATAATTGGTATCTTTCCAAGCCGGGAAGTGTTTGTTGATGGAAATGGCTACGTTCTGGATGCTGCTATAATTGTGATTTCTATTTCGCAGCAAAGTGAAAGCTGCAACTGTTTTGCTTAGAAGTGTGGTTTTCGTTCATTCTGCCACCGCAATGGTCACTTTGACCTCTGCAGTTCCTAACTATGCTTTGGGGGAACATGATGCCGCTTTTGCATCCTGAGGGCACGGCCAGTGTTATACTTGGCTGGCGGTGAGCGATTCCTACCACTGAGTACTGAATATGCACTATTTCCGTGGGAAGTGTGGTCTGCCTGGGGGTAATGTTCAGCAGCCTGTTTTCCCAGGGCATTTGGGATATTGGGTAGGACCATGCAGACCACCAGATTAGTTTTACGTAGATATCCTCTACACTTGCTGTTTGGTACATTAAGAAATACCAGGGTGATCTTGCAATGTGTGCGTAGGTGGGGGTTTTTTGGGGTGCTGTTTTCACTTTGGGAAAGAGTGTGAGAGAATGACCCCCAGTATCCAGGGAATGTACTGGATCCAGTGGTAACATCTGGTTAGCTGGGATTCATAATACATGCAGCTGTGCAGCACCCTAAACCTGCAGAGTCCAGTTCTTATGTGCGATGTCATGATTTTTCTACTAAACCAAAACCCTTCCTGTAAAATTTCCATTTTCATCTCAATCTTAAAGTTTAGTTTCCCTTTAAAGTATTCAAAGTCAAACAAAAAATGCAAAAACCCTTCCAGTATTCTTCCCCATAACTGATGAGATGTTTGCAAGCCAGACCAGACATTTCTTTCCCTCTGTTTTTACCTTTTATCCCCTAATCCTGCATTTTTTCTTGGATAGAACCCTAAACCCCAAAATCTATGCAAAACTTTGGTCTCCCCAGAATGTCTTCTATTGCATTCATATTTCTGGAAAATTAAATGATATAACCCCTCACTCCACCAGCAAGACTGTTGAAGGCAACATCTGCTTTCCCAAAACTTAGTTGCTTGTGTTTCTGCTGTAGGGGCATGGTTGCTGATATGGTCTTCTGGGCTTGATCCACGTAGCCTTTTTGCTTGATGCTTCACCAGCTGGAAAAGCTGCTTCTTCTCACTGCTCGTCGGTGTCAAGAGCTGCTTGTGCGAATGCTCCCAAACCCACTTTTGCCAAAACGAGATAGGTTAGGAGAAGGTAATGGTTTAGCTGAATTTGGCTTGTATTCATTAAAGCAGAGCTGCAGAGCCAGCAGATCTAGGTGGGCTGCAGTGACTCCTGATGAGCCAGGCTGGCCGTGGGCTCAAGCCATGTCGAGGTGTAGTGACCCAGGGCACCGCCTGCCTGTTTTAGCTGCAGAGGAAGGTGCAGTGGCACCAGCTGAGATTGCAAGGCCTTACATGCAAGGCCATGTTTATTAGAGGATAAGGAAGGCAAGAAGGAAGCACTTACGGAGACAGGGGTGTGTGCTGTTGATTACTCCTTTTTCTCATTATCCTACTCGGTAAGGCAAAGATTTGCAGGACTGCCTTTGTTAGGAGGATTCGGGCTTTATCCAGATCTTCACACACACACAAAAGTTATATATATTTCTGTAATATTGCTAAGCATGCTTTTGGAAGTGGTATGAGTACTTGAGGATACAAGTGTGCACATGTTTAGGATTGTGAGTCTGAAAGGCTTTGCATGCTTGGGATAGCTAATGTGAAAAACAGCTTGTCGATCAGTTTGGAGTGACGTGTTTGACTTGGGACTAAGACACACCATAACGTGGTATTGCAGTGATCGTGGGAACCAGACCCTCATCTCTGCCCTCGTCCAAGGAATGATGATTTTCTTTTTGGCACAATGGAGTCTTGCAGGAGAATAAAGCTATCCTGAAAGTAAATGCTTCTCTTCTAGATGTAGTTCTGCTGTGCTGGAAAGTCTTCCCGAGGATCTAGTCAAGAACTTTGGAAGGCTTCTGCTTTGACACAGTATGACAGTTTGGTGTTAGGGAGTAACTATGTTGTCAGTGGGTATTTAGCCTCTAGTAGTGCTGTTTGATACGCTGTTAATTTAAGTAGGAAGTGATAGAGAATTTTCTTTTTTCTACAGAAGGAAATTATGCACAATTCTCAGTTATCTGAGGGAATTGAATATGAAATTGCATTGATTTTTGCGATGCAAGGTAACCAGCATGACTTTTATTTTGAATAAATATTTTTTCTTTTAGAAAATAAATATAATTTTTTATATTTTATAAAGATGATGTTTGAACTGTGAAGAAGATTGTGCTGGAGTTTACTGAGAGTCTGAAATAGTCTGAGTTGCTTTGTACAGCATGCTAGTATACTAGTGGGTACTAGTGGGTATATATATAGCCACCTGTGCTGGTGACTCATGTTATCAGTGTCCTCAAAGTTTGAGATAGTTAGGGATGTATAGGCCATTAAAAACTCATGGCAGAGTTTGGCTCTGGCTGCTTTTTCTTCAAAGGCAGCAACGTCAGCCTGAAATATCTGAATTGTCTAAATCTGCTTTTCCAGTCAGCTCATGAGTGATGTATGCTCCCACGCCATCAACACCCCCTCCCTAAAGTCAATATTGCATTTATAAAAATGGAGGAGTTATTTAGGTCTGTCTTTTGAGCCTTACATTGGAAAGTTGCTGCTATAAACATTAGAATATTTCCTTCATTAGGATAACATTTTATACGGTCTCAATCTAGGATTAGTAATTAATTTTAAAAGTTACCTTTTTCTAGCATGAAAGCTACTGTCAGCCTCATGGAAGGGAAGTGTTACATGGGAGAGAGAGGGAAGATAATTTTTCTTGTCTCTGGAAGATCAAAGTATTTGCCTCTTCCACCTCATGGGCACTTGGCAATTAAAGACTCAGTCCAGAAAAACCTTTGTTTCTGAGGCTAAACTGAAGACTGTGGGGATGAGAGGTGCTAGAACCAGGATCTGCATTTTCAGACAGGTATTTCTGTGCTTACTAATAGTAGAAGAAAGAGCACCAGGCATAAGTTACGCAGGTTGACCTTCACCTCCCAGCTGGTGCTCACAGTTAAGCATTTCAATTTGGTTTGTGAATTACAGGCTTTAATAAAAGAATCTGTGAGAGGAAGGAAATCCTGAAGTGGCAGAGATTTTCTTCGTACAGCATCAGCTTTTGGCTCTGAACAGTTGTAAATAGCCCAAGAACTAGCTGATCATTTGCTTTTAGCCTCTTCAGTAGTTCCTAACCAGTTCCCAATATTTAATTTTCCTGAAGTCAAGTTGTATCTGAATGTTTGTTTTTTTTAATGGTGCCATCTACTTTGTGCTATTTAAATACGGTGAACTCAGATGTAACAACAGTAATTGGAATGAATGAGCAGGTTTGTTTTTGTTATTGTTTTGGTTAGGCTTGTATCAATGGAAGTTGTAGCCATTCATGTGCCTCTAAGGTAGTTTATTTTATTCTGCCAGCCAGGCAGATCGCTGGCTGCTTGAAGGTGGTGGGAATCCAAACACTTCTTATCAAAGAAATTTCATTAACTCAGTTTCTGTGGTGCATTAACTCCTTCTGTGCTGAACTATTCCTGTTGGCTGCTCAGGCAGTTCGGTGACAAAAGAAAACACAAACATTTGTTTCCTGTAACAGCTGCACTTGTACTTTAATAGTAAATAACTCTGTCCCAAACATCTTCTGATGTCGACAGCCGCAGTTGATGTAAAAGTTCAAATCCATTACTTCCTTTGAGATGCAGGCTGTGTTGAGGAGAAACTGGTGGCCTTTTTCTTAATGTGCCTGATTATTTTATATATGCTGATACGGTTCATCTGAGCCACTGTTCAGCTAATCTTCATGTACTCTAAGGCTCTGATCCAGTAAAGCATTTAAGGACTAGCCTAACTTTAAGCCTGTGAAGGGCCTTATCAGTGTCGCTGTGATCACTTGAACAGTTTAAGCATGTGTTGAGTGTTTTTCTTGCTGAGGTCTTCTGTCCTCAATTGCCTGTTTGTTATATTCTTAATTTCCTTTATCTGTACTTTTTTTTTTTAAAAAATGTACAGATAATGTTAACATGCAGCAGCATCTTTTCTGTGAACCCTAATACAGTCAGTAATACAGTCTTGGTGAGAGAGTGTTTATCTCAGCATGGTTTTCTAGCCATTGTTTAGCTTATCTGCTGTCTCTTACTGACCTTTTGTTCCTCTGAGAATTGCACTTGAAGCAGGTCTGATTATTTGTCGTAATGGTATTTGTAATCCTGTTATCATTTCTTCCCCCCACCTCCTTTCCTTGCCTTGATAATGTACGTTCGGGTTTGATGTACTACCAGACCTTTCCCTGAAATGTCAGATTTTCTTTTTATTCCTCTCTCTCTCTCTCTGTTGGTAGCCTTCAGTTTTTAGATCATTATTTATGTACTTATTTGTACTGCTCCTACCACCATCATGCCACAAGGACATCTGTAGCTGAATAGACGTTAGTGGATGGGCCAGGGACAAAGCCAGTGAGCCGTTTAAGTGGCGTTGAAGTGGTACATGGCTCTGAGGAGGAGGCAAGGAGTGCAGTTGGATGCCCCGGTTCCCCTCTTTCGGTGTCAGGCTTGTGCAGAGCGTAAACAGGAACTTGAGGATGTTCCTCGGTTGAGTTGCTCAACTGCTCGCTCAGCTGCAGGCGTTGTGTGCAGACTTCTCCCCGCCACACTCCTGAAAACCTTGCCTGGAGGGCTCTTTTGTGTGTTTTTAATTTTCTATATCACGCATCGGGTTTTATCGTCGGCTAGTTCATATGAGGGTGAACTCTGATTTGTGCCTGGTTGTGGTAAATGGAGCATTTTTAGTTTGTTTTTTTCCTCTTGGAGAAATTAAGCTTGAATTCAGTTGCGTGACTAAACCCATCTTTCTCTGAAGGCTTGATTCTCCCTTAATTTGTTAGGATTTAGCATTGATTTTAAAAAGTGAAAGCTGAGAATACTTACAGAGAGCTATTCCTGTTACAGAAGGATAAAAATTCTGCTTTTTTGTCTCATGTCCTTTCCTCCCTCAATTATCAAATTTCTATCAGATTTACAGTTTAGCATAAAATATTGCTTATAATCACCAAAGCACTGAATAGACTTGGTTCCTTGATATAGAAATTGGTTGGTCTTACATCGTTAGCGTTCAACTTCAAACTACTCTGTTCTGTTGCCAAACTTGGCTGTGTTACAAGAAGCTGCTGCAAAATTTATCGCTGACAGGTACAATAGCTATTACAAATACTACTTTGTGCTAAAAAAGAAATTCATGCAATAAAATGAACAATCTAAAAAAAAATAAATAAAACTGATTCTATTTTTGTACAAATGTTTGATCAGTCGTAGCATATTTTTTGCCCTAGATAGCCTTAGGATAGGTAATATGAAGCAATACTTACAAAAGGTCTCGTATGCACTCACGTAGCCTGTAAAAGCTAGTCCGTGGTGGATTATGTTTTAGGAATTGAGCATATGAGAGAATCCAGTTTGTGATTTCGGCTCCGGAGCAGACGCTGCTGGGCAGACACTGATTAATCTTGTCTTAATTTGCCTACCATGTGAGGAGGTGAAGTTCTGTAAGATACTTTTCCCTCTGACCTCTGACAACCAGGGTGTCACGTAATCTGTTTTTTGAGTGTTTTATGTGCATGCCCAATATGTAAGATCAAAATCCACTGCAGCAGAATTCGAGGACTACATACATCATGTATGTGTGAAAAAACATACAAATATAAAAATGTAACTTTTTTGGTGACCAGTGGCTCTGTGCTTCTCAGTGCTGGAAAACAATCTTCAGCATTCACAGGAGAAATGGTTCTGACACACTGATTTGTCCACATTTATAGCATACTTTGAAGATAGTCCAAAATAGCTTGCGGTTGATGACCTCTTGGGCATGTTAAAAGTGGTATTTTACTTCACAGGCTCAGAGATTTGTTTCAGGGAGAGAGTGTAAATACTGGTAGAGTTTCTGTGTTGGTATCATTTGCAGGAGGTGTTGAATCTGTTACCAGCTTACAGTATTTAATGCTGGTAGGTTGTAATTTGATAAGGTTGATTGATAAGTCTCTTAGAACTTCTTTTGTATTAGTGGTTAGGAAACCAAAATGAAATACATTTGGGACTAGAAACAGGGGTCCAATAGCATGATTAATGATATTAGCAGTTCTTGTGATTTCGGTTGCCCATATTATAATGTTTAGCAGTTTCTTTTAAAGGCCTATGTTCTAGAATCATCTGAATAAAGCAATAAAATAAAGGGGTTTTTGTAAACATTGTATTTACACCCCTTGAAGTTAGAAAAGAAAATCTTGGAAATGTGACTCCCTAAGGCTGAAAATTACAGAAATCAAATAAAAGTAGATATATTTCAGAAGTTGTATATATCATTATAAGCAATTCTTCTTAGTTTGAAGACACAGGCTTAAATGGTAATATTTTCTTAATTTGTGTTTAAAGGTCAATCAAGGTGTACAAGCCCATTTTGGGCTGTTGTAGACAACCAGGCTAAATGGTGTACAAGAACCTTTGTAGACCAAGAGGATTGCATCTTGTCCTTGCGTGTGATTCCAAACCATTCTCCAGAGATACCCTCTGAAGAGTCTGGTGTTACATTGTTGGTGCAAACTGAAGCATCTGAATCACGTCGCTGCAATACTTAAGAGTGGAAAAACGTTTCCGAAAGAGACCCATGGATGATGTCTTTCCTCATTTTAGATTTGATTTGATCTACCGGTAAACAGGATAGCAGAGTAAAGATAATACCTCTGCAAGGTCTGGTGCAACCAAGGGATAAAAAAGTTGAGGATTATTGCGAGGAAGTGTGTTGTTCAGACCGTGAATTTTGTTCTTTCACTGGTTGAGATTGCATTTCTAACTATAAACAGAAATACACAAAGGAAAATAAACACTATATACAAATCCATTGCTCTTTAACACTGACGCTTGCAGTTATTGACTATCTTTTGTAACTGGTCAATCTCTGGTTTTGTAGGATGCTGAGAAACGAACTCCTCTTCACGTTGCATCATTCCTGGGGGATGCAGACATCATTGAGCTTCTCATTTTGTCAGGTAAGGTAGTGTCCCTCACTGTTTTTAGCTAGTAAATTAGCTAATTTTAAAGCTACAAGGAATACCCCGTGAAGCATATATGAGTGAGCTTTGGGCAGTGCCTGTTTCTGAGTTTCATAGTCGGTTGCAGTTGTTGCAAGCTTAGAAAATATATCTAAATTTGGTGATACAATTCTAAAACACGCACTGTGACTGACTGGAATTAATAAACAAAGCAAAAACTTCTAAAGCATTCAAACGGACAATATTTGTAGATTTAGAAACTTGCTGAAGTACATATTTGAAATGTGGGCTCACATCCTGGAGTACAAGCCAAGAATTCCTATTAAGCAAAAATTATTATGGAATAATAGCAAAAAAGTTATGAATGAGTTTGAATTTATTGTAAGTGGTATTTACATTAGAAACATGATTCTAAGAGTCAGGAGGTTGATTTGGAGAAGAGAAACTGTGCAGTAGGATGTATCTAAACAAATGTAAACTCAAGAACTTGCAAATCAGAGTTAGAACAACTCGTGTTTTTTTGGAACTGATCTATACTAACAAATATATTTCTGAAATGTATGATCTTTTTATTGGTAGTCCCTAAAAAAAGAGAAATTTGTTAAAAAAAAGAAGTTTGTCTAAACATTATATGTTCATAGGGTAGAAAGGTATGTGTGTATCTATATATATATATATATATGTATGTGTGCACACACAATATATATTTTATATTTGTACACTATCTTAAGATTCTTTAGTCAAACTCAAAGCATATTATTTGTAAATGCTTACACTCTCCCTTAAAAAGCACAAATCTCTTCATACATTAGATCAAATGCTTTGTTGGGGCATTGCCAAAAAGCTCATCCTCTATGTTGTCATCAAACGCCTTAGAATGAGAAATCATGAACAAAAGCAACAGTTCGTATGCATATACAGGGAGCCTGATAGAGGTTTGGCCATAGGTGCTCAAAATAGTTCTATTTATTGTGTGTGGGTGTGACATAAAGACTGAAGTACAGTCTTAACATTGGACTAAGAGCCATTTTAATCCCTCATGCTGACTCTGCTAATATAACTTTCCTGGATTTTTTTTCCCAGCTCAAAGTAGGAGTATAATGCTAACCTACCCTTTCAGAAGCACCGTGAAAAAAAAAACAAAAAATATTTCCAAACTGCTATAGTGACAAAAAACATGATCAAAATATGTCAGAACAAAGCATAAAACAGATGTCTCTCAAGAAGTACACATAATTCATGGAAAACTCCTGGATGTGCTTGCAGATTTCAAAGGCAGTGTTTTTCTAAACTGAGAACTCTAAGGGTAAAGTTTATGGTGGTTTAAGAATGTGGGATTGAAAGGAACCTTATGGTACAAACGTCTAGCACTTTACAAGCAATCTTGCTGTATGATTGGTTTCACAAATTATTAGATTGCCTCTTCAAACGAGTTGCGTGCTTTTTAAAGAAAGTTATTTCAGAACTATCAGTCCTGTGATTACGAGGCACCTTCTAATTTCAACCTCGAATCCTAGAATAATTCAGGCTGGAAGAAGGGATTTCTAGAGGTTACCTGATCCAGCCCCCTGCTTCAAGCACCAGCTGATTTCAAAGTTAGATCAGGCTGCTAATGGGCACGTGCAGACCACACAAACATATTTCTTTGGATTACCAGCCTAACCATACCTGGAGAAGGCAGAAAAGGAGAATTCAGTTTGCTGCAGCTATGCGTTTCCTCTGTACATTTTTGTGAGCATTTTGAGTTGTCTGATTGCTTAATGAGGCTAACTAGTTGGACATACATCATACATCAGATCTTTCTGCCCTAACCTTGATGCCAGCAGAACAATTTAAATGAACATTCCTCCGCTGGCAGGTTATGCGTGGGTGGGTTTTCAGTATGCTTTTCTTCACTGGGAGATAAGAGTTAATAAACTTCATCTGTGCATGTGTTCTTGCTGTGTGTGTTGTTTGTTACATACTGTTGTTCCACTGTGGTGTGAGAAGATTGCAGGAGCAATGCCTTTTTTCAAGTTTTGCGAGCAGCAACACAGGCAATATCCGCATAAAGAGAAAGGTGAAGCTGTTCTGCCCACTTCTCCCCTGAATCCCAACGCCATCAAGAAATGTCCTGGTGAACATTCTTCTTTTCTGTCATGTTCCTAATGAGGGAAGGGGACCTTCTTGTGTTCTTCTGAGATGCTTAGTTCCAGCACCTCACTGCCAAAAGGTCATCCACAGGCTATAGTGTTTGTCTGAGCAACAGGTAAAATGCAGGTGATATATCTTGGGCTTTTTATATATCCAAGTGAGTGTGAAGAGCTTATAGTGTGGGCTTTTAAAAATTGGACTTCGTGTCAGTGGGACTGTGCTGGGGTTCAGCCTGCAGGAACTGTGCAGATCTTTCCCAAATAGCTCAGCATGAGTCAAAATTAATCTTGTGTTGTATGTTCTGCCTATTCACTGTCCTTTAATCTCTGAACTATCATTACTCATGGTGAGCATCAGTACTTGCATCCAGGAGCAGGTCTGGAGTTTTATGAGATTTGGAGGAGCAAATTTATAAGTTATTATAAACACCTCTTTGTTATTGTGATCTCTCCGTGAACTGGGCTCCAAGGACAAGAGCAGCATCTTCCCTTTGCTGCCCCTCTTCATTCAGTAAACTGTATTAGTAAAAGTGTTTCATAAAAGATTAATCTGATCATAAAATTCAGTTACATGAGCGGAAAACCTTTGTTGTTTGACTTAAAAAAAATGAGAGGGTGTTTTCACAGAGAGAAGGCACAAAAATATTTGCTGTTGGCATTAAACAATAATATTCTCAGAATGAGTAGAAGCTAGAAGGAGTAGCAACGCATTGCATTTTGCACAGGGCTCAGAAGAGAAATTAAACGAGATATGCACATTCTGAGGTTCGTGGCCCATGAACTGGTGGCAGCACAAATAAATGTAGCATCTAATGAGTAAAACTTCTGCCCAGGTGGTTGGAGACAGACCAGAAATGGCTTTCTAGGTAGCCACTGAAATGGAGTCTGTTTGGAATTGATACAGGAGAGAGCGTGCCAGATCCCTCAACTGGTATGAATCACCCCGGCCCATTTAATGTCAGAGCTAGGTACATTTACACCAGCTCAAAGGTCTGATCCCTAATCATACGGTTCAAACTGGGGAAATGTGCTGTGTGGGTTTGTTTTTCTAGGCTACGTGAAAGCATGGAGCTTTGGTCACTTCTCCTTCACCTCCTTTCTGTCAAGAAGGAGAAGGACCAGGGTAAACCATCTCACATAAATGAAGCTCTGTATGATGACAGAGTCATGATGTGCAAGAAGAACTGTCTGGGCAAATACAGGCTCCATTCTCATTTGTGCTGGTGCCTCTCCCGCTCCTGGGCTTTGAGCTGGTGCCCGAGAGCATAATGTTTGAGTTCAGTCCTTTACCCCTTGTTCCCTACCCAGGAGCTTGCGATCTTGGCAATATTATCATCCCTTACTATTTCAGAAGGCTCTGAGCTTCTTGGCAAGAAGTTTATGCACTAGGGGTGTGCATGCAATATTGACATCCATCCTTCATAAATTGCACAATAGCCGAGGAAGGGAACAAAGCCCAGCACGCTTTGGAAGGGTTCCTGGTAAGCTCTGCCACACAGATTTGGAAGCAAGACTGTCACATGCGCAGCAGGTTCTGGGCCATCCCTGTTGTGTAGGCAGCAGGGGAAGGCGCTGTGTAACCTAAACACACATTCAGGGCTTCCTTTTTTATGGCAGCCTAAAGAATAGGTGAGTTGGAGAGGCAGCCTTCTCTCTGTCTTTCCTGTGGCTTTGAGACTCCTGTCCTTGGGGATTAGGAGTATCCCCTTTGGGTGAAAGTTTGGAGGATGTCCCAGGACTGTGTCCTCTCACCTTCATGAGTGACTCGGGACCTGTGTGCTCTCACCTGATGGGATCCCCAGGCATGTGACTTGGACTTGCCCCTGAGAAGATCCTGCCTAACCTTCTGTTTCGGCCACATAGGTGTTCCCAGGCTCTTTCAGTTCATGCGTTCACATCTAGTATGGTGTTGTGTTGCTCGTGTTGTGGGTCCCTGTTCCATCTATCAGGGGGTGATGCTCTGTTGTTATATTTCATTTGTGCTGATCTTTGCTTTCTATTGTGTGTTGGGGGTGGGGGGCGGGACATGGGACATTCTTTATATTTTTGGGTGTCCATTGCTGTGTCTCAGAGCAGGAGTTGGAAAGGTGCATGTTAATGATGTCATTAATAGGTTAAAGAGTAGTGTTTCCTTCCTTTGTTGACCATCCCTAATTTCAGAGTGTTAGACTGAAGAATCTAGATTTATTGGAGACCTGTGGATTTAGCAGATGTGCTGGATGGAAAATTGTACTTTGGTTAGGATAAAGAGATGTTAACTTTATTCCTGAAAGCCAGCATTGGGTTGTTTATTTCAGATCTCAAAGAACAGAGGCAATTTCAGATTTATTTCCTCTTTTGGCAGAAATATTTGAGAGTGAAAGATGGCAAAGATTACAAACCAGCCATGTTAAAGAAGAGTGGATTACAGAAAGTTTCCTCTCTGTTGATTTTATCCATAATGTTATACGTTATGTTGTCTACTTCAGCCTCACAGAGCAAATCCAACAACCAAGTCTTTCCTTCAGGCCCACGGGTACGAACCCTCTCGAAGGCAGAGTGCAGAGGATGGGTCTGAGAAAAGGCTTTTCTCTGCAGAGGGTTTTTTTAAGTGGATATTTTGTGGGGTGGGTGGGTGCTGTGGCTACCTGAAAGGATTTTAAGGGAAATCTTTAAAGCAGCTTATCTTTTCAAGGAAGATTGTACTATGAAGGATGCCGTATACACCAATTTGAGTGTGTTATCAGCCCTCTTTGTCCTTAGAAATACACAGATTAATTCTCGGTGTCTTGTAGGAAGTGCATTGAAACGTGGTTAAGGTACTTGGTCCAGAGTGAAGAAAGGGACTCTGAATTTCTGGGTGACTTGGAGGAAGTGTTGTGGGATGGACTTGAAAACATAAGCTTCTGATTTTTGGATACAGTTCATTTTAGGTGCATTAGCATGTTGTAGAGCACTTAGTCTTTAGAGTTGGATTTCTGTGTTACCCAGTGCTTTCCCAGCTGTCCCAGGCTGTCACGGGATGGATGCTCAAGTTTGTGAAACGTAGGGGACACCTTTGAAAACATGAGCGTTGCTCCCCAGGTGCCCCCTGCTTGATCTCCTTTAAAATGGCAGATATTTTCTGTCCCTGAAGGAGCGCATCAGTGCTGGTGAAGTTTTTTCATTGTCATTAACCATTGTCAGCAAGCAACTGCTGGGAACCTAGAAGCTGAATTTTGATGAAGGAAATGGGCGGTATGGAGGGAGACATTTTGAAATGTCTCTTCAGAAAATGTGCACCTCAGTAAATGGACAACAGTGGCTCCTGTAAGAGGCAACAGCTGAATTGTGCAGCTCTTTAAAAACAGAAATCACAAACACATTCAGCTGATGCATTGAAATAGATATGTAAGAGCAATTTCACTTTGTCACATAAAGAGCTCCAAAGCACAAAGAGGTAAAGGGACGTGGAAAGCAGCTGAGGAAGAAAAGGCTGATAGCATGCTGTGTATTATTTTATTTATACTGGTATTGTTTTGCTTTTATTATTTTCTTTAGCTATTTTCTTGGCAACGATTTCAGTTTCTCGAAGGGTAAGTAGATCAGTGAAAGGCATGAATAGCTACTGATGGAGACACTTCCCTAGGTTTTCTAATCATCTTCATATTCACCAATGCCACTGGAGTTGCTCAATACTGAGGAATGATGTTTGTCACGCTCTGCTACTCCACACATAAGCCTTTCTGATTTGCAACCATCTGCTTGTAGGAGTTACTGAATGGGTAGAAATAAACCAAAAGAAACCTTAGGTAAGAACATAAGGCAAAAAGCCAAGGCAAATACGAAATACATTTCTAGTGGCAATCATTAGGAAGTCATCTAGGCAATTTGCATCCCCATGACCTCTACCAGGCCAAAACAGTATAACAACGTAAGGTGCCTTGGAAGTCCTGTCTGTTAGGTGGATGAGGTTGTTGCCTTCAGTGTCTCTAGAGCCTAGGGCAGTGTAGGCAAAGGGCAGGATACTAACCTGCATCAACCATAATGGCCTTCTCATGAAGACAAAAGAAGATAACAGCTTCCTTGCTTAGATTCATTAGAAAACCCTGTGAAATTGTTGTCTTTTCTAAAGAGTGTTTTTCCAGAGGGCAGGTTGTACCACCAGGTACCAGATTCTGAGGTAAGTTCAGAGGATTGCCTCTTAATTGTTACAGTAGTTATGAAAGTGGCTTGCTTTCTCTTGCAGTCAAAAAATTATATCCCAACTTGTGGAAATACGAAAGAACTTGTTTCTTCTCTGATTATCTAGCACAATTCCCAGTAATCACTGTGATTCAGAGGCAAGCACCTTAATATCCTTGAGAAACGGCTCTTGGAAAGTATTTCTGATTCAAAGAGTGTGATTTATTAATTGTGGGCTTTTGTATGCACTTAAGTTATGATGCAAAATGAAGCTTAAGAATCCCTTTGTTCATGAAGTTCAGAGGCTCATCCAGGCTATCTGCATGAAACTTGTGCTTCTCTTGAATTTTTCTGCATGTGCCAGTCTTCTCAGACAAGTACTGCTACCTCAGACCGGAGAGGTACAACATTTTCAGGTTAAGCCCTTTTTAAAATTAGTTTCTCTAGTAATTTTCACTAGATTTCCTTTCGAGGGTATCGGTGAAAAGCTTTAATATTTCTTTCGAACAAATCTGTTTTATCACACAAATGTACAGGATCTTTTTTTTTTTGGTCTGCAGTCAGCCAGCACCGCTGTAGTTGTTAATTATCCTTCTTTATCCTTTATTCTGGCAAGCCACCCCAAACCCATCCTCTTTGTCGGAGTGCACATTAGTACTGAACTGCACAGAAGGCAAACGGATAGTCTCCTTCATCCCCCTTCATCCCTCTTCTTCTGATGTTTGCTGAATAACACCCACAGAAGCTGAGGGAGTTAAGTGCCCAGTTTCTTCCTCAACCTGAGTGTTTCCGGGTCCTGTTTTCTTCATCCCAGCAAGATTTGTGAAGCAGGGAAGCGGTTACATCTTTTAGTGGTCTGCCTGGTGGAGCTGGAAACAAGAGACGGTTGTTCAGGCTCGTTCCCTTCATGATGTCTGCAGACAGCAGCAGAGCTCTGAGCAAGGGCTTGCTTTTTTCCCCCCAACTGTATCAGTTGATCTAAAAAAATGCACATACATAGACCTACATGTACATACACACATACATATGTAATCCCCTACAACAAATCTTGCTTCTTTTGTGTCCTGTAAACAAAGCTATTCCTGATAATAGTCCGACCTGTCCAGTTCCTTTCTTTCCGAATCATGCTTCAGCTCCTATCTATCCAGGGTCTGGAAATGCATTTCCAAGGTGAACAGGGTGCCTGGAGAGTCATGGGGAGCGCTGAGAGTACCACATATGGCTCAGCTCTTGTTACTAGGAAACAGGTGGGCAAGGCTTTCGCTGTGGCACCCAAGGCATGGATGTAACCTCTGTTGTTTGCTTGCAGGCGCTCGTGTTAATGCCAAGGACAATATGTGGCTGACTCCTCTCCATCGAGCAGTTGCTTCAAGAAGTGAAGTGAGTATGATTTGATTACCTTGCTTTTGCACGTAAACTACATGCTGGGGGGGAAAAGCAAACCATTGAGAACCGTAGGACGTAGCACGGTGACACAAACAGGGAATGCATTTTCTGTGTGCAGGGCCTTCAGCATCGCAGCTGGCGGCCGGCTTTTACACATTAGTTATAGCTGCTTTTGAGCCTTAATGTGGTTGACTTTTGCCTTGTGGAATGCTTTACATTTCCGTAGCAAGTCATATTGAGTAACCATCAGCTGGAGTGGGTGACCAGGACTGAAGTGGGATAGAGTCCACAGTGGTCTACAGTGGGCACATCATCTTCAAGTGGTGAAATAAAGAGGAATAAATCCATATGGATGTGTGCACGCTGTGTGTGTGCCAGAAGGGAGTGGATGTGGATGTGATCCAACACGTATTACCACGTAGTTTGTTTTGGTTAATTGTATTTCAAGGCATCCATTAGGTTTTCTGTTAATGCATTTAATTCATGCAAAAACGAGGGTTAGCCCATATTTCTTCTACTTGACAACTGGAAATCTTCTGGCATCATGTTGTACTTCTTCCGTTGCTATCTCAAAAAGGAGCAGCAATAACTATCAGAAATGCAGCTCAGGCATGACTGTGTTTTCAACTGCACCATTATTCTTGGCTTTCCATTTTGGACCTCCCTGTAGACTTTTATCCTCCTAATACTTAGTTAGCCCAACTGCACACCGAATTGGCTGCTGGGGATGAGGGGAGGGGTTGTAAAACAGACAGAAGGTGGCTGTCTTCCAGAGACTGATGGACTCAAATCACCTCCGTAACAGTGCCAGCGCTTGCCAAGCCTGGAGGCAGGAATCCTGGGCTCGCTTCTGAACTCGGGCATTGTTTGGCTGCTGGCTGAGCTTCCCAGCTGCTGGCATCTGCTGAAACCCTCTGAAAGGAATATCTGATAGAGTATGAATGCTGTAATGAGGCAAAATACAAAAAGCCATGTTGGGAAACAAAGGTCAGACTTAAACCTTAAAAACCAGCCACAATCTTCCTGATGCAGGAATTGTAGCGTGCTTGGTTTCTTTTTTTGGATGTGTCAGAGTACATGATATTTATTGTCCGTGACAGTCCTAACAGAAAATGTATGTCTTTCTGTGGGTTTGTGTCTCATCTTTAACTCTTTGTCAGCTGAAGGCCAACTGCACAATGAGAAACTGTCTTCCATTGTGCCGGCGGTTCTGGTACCTCAAAGCGAGTACCCAGGTGCAGTAGTGAGGCAGCAGGGGAAGGCACCAGCCTCTGATGCCTTTTCATGGTCTGCTTTGTATTTTATAAAAACACATAGGTTTCTTCTCCTGGTCTTTTTTCGTTGTTATTTGTATGATAATAGCTACTTTTGGTAGTATTTTTTGAAACAAGATTCAGTGTTTTGAGGCTCTTTCAGTGCTGCTTTTACTTCATTACACAAGCTAACAAATGTGCAGCTTCAATATAACAGGATGAAACTGAAAATGATAGTAGCAGATAGCAGTAGGTGAATTCATAGTTCACATTAATAGTAGGAGATGAACTCATGGTTCAGAAGTTGACCAGTAGGACTTGGTGTGTTTTTTGAAGTTCCCTGTGAGCACAGTTGCCTTTAGAATGATCACCTACATGTTTAAAGTTTTATTATTAATCTTTTACTATGAAGCTTTCACAGGATTCAGAAGCTGTCTTCTTGCACCCTTTTATAGATTGATTAAAAGCATGAACGCATTTTTACTTAAGTCTTAATGATTCTTCAAGTGGCCTTTAGGGATTTAAATATTTACAAATCAGCAACCCTCAGGTGTGTCTGTGCAGGATTGATAATGGATGTATCAGCTTTCAGCCTTACACGGTTTGAAAAAGCAGAGATGTCACTCTGATAACTTGGGATAGCTAGAGACACAGAATATAGAGGCTTACACCATAGCTGTGGCCTGCATGCATGTGTAGAAATTACGGTAATAAAAAGGTATAGCTCATGCTCTCAAAAGCAATAAAATTAAAACTTCTTCATAAGGATTTTAACATTTCGATCCCAAATCTGATAGAGCAGCAGTTTTGCAGAAGTAAACAAAAATGTGTAATTTTTTTTTAAAAAAGGCTATATAATTTTAGCTTAGATTTTTCAGTCCTTAGTATTTACTTCTAAAAATTTTCCTTTAACTTTTTCCTTCCTTCATTAAGAGTCACAGTGCATGAATTTTCCTGCTGACTTCATGTCCCAGCTGGGTAGGTCTCCAGCGAATTACATTTAAATTACTTTTAAAGTAGTAGGCCTGTAATTTAAAAAAAGAAAATCCTGTTGAGACATCAACAGTGATATATCATTACTGGTGCTGTAAGAGGTGCAATATCACTAACTGAACAAATCTGTTAGAGGTCGGTTTGTGAGATGGCTGTGGAAAATGAAATTGCTGAGATCGGTTGAGGACAAAGAACTAAAACTCCTAGTAATGGATGTATTGTTGATACAGACTGCAGGCACTCTCCTGGGCCATTCTAGATACAAAAGTGCTATTTAAACACACTGTATGTGTTTGTTATTCATTAATAAAATTTTGGCTGGGCTTACCAGAAAACTTTTCAGTTCATGTGAAAAAGAATAAGGTACTATGTAGGACTAGGACTCTCCCACTTACCAGCTGTGAGTTGTAATTAGCAGACAAGGCTACTGTGTCCCAGTGGTTCCTTTGTATTTTGTTTGTTTGTGGGGGAAAAAAGGCAGAAGAAACAAAATGTAATTTTGAGTGTCTTTTTTTTTCATTTGGCTTGCATAATGGCAGATGCGTGAGTAGAGGCAGAAAAGAACGGGTTGTGAATTGTCTAGTGAGACAGTCTCTCAAGAGAGAACAGTATGTTTTCTCGCTGGGAAATATTCATTTTTAACCAACAAAATTAACCTTAAAAGATGTTGTTTGGTCTCAGGCTGACAGAATGGATGTTGCAGTGAAGACTCTTGGCCTGTGCTCAGCCCTCAGGGAGGGAAGGAATGCTAACGCTAACTTGGGGACACCAGCATCAACCCTTGACTGTGATTCTCATGTTTCTTAAAGCTAAAATTTTATTTTCACATATTCTGTTTTATTTTCTCCTTTTTCCTGTTTATAAATAAAACTTAGAGCAATTTGCTATGATTTCACTGTCCAGAATGATGTGCTTTTCATTTTGTAAATAATTTGTATAACAGTGAGCTCAAATAAGTAAATTCATTTCTTCAGTGAGAGCACAGTTATGATGACTGAGGTACTGAAGATTAATCAACCCAACAGGTTGGGCGTAGGCAGCTTTGTACGTCCTAAAAATCAAATTGGGAAATTTTGATTGTGAGGACACTGCTCTAAATGACAGAAAAGGTGGCATTTGAATCAACAATACCATTTCCCTAACCTGGGAGGTTGTTTAGATAAATGTTGTTCTCTTTCCCTCCTTCTGGCCATGTCTGGTATGCGTAAGTAATATGGATAGGTAATATCACCAAGCTGTCAAGAATGTGTGCATTTATTCAAAGTGCTTGTTTATGGGTATAACTGTGTTGCTGTTGCAGGAAGCAGTGCAAGTATTGATTAAGCACTCAGCCGATGTCAATGCTCGGGACAAGAACTGGCAGACACCATTGCATGTGGCTGCCGCAAACAAGGCAGTGAAGTGTGCGGAAGTCATCATCCCCATGCTGAGCAGCGTCAACGTCTCTGACCGCGGCGGGCGGACGGCGTTGCACCATGCAGCTCTGAATGGCCACATTGAGGTGAATTGTTTATGTGCGTAATTGATGGTTGAGGGAGGTGGTTCTGCCCCTCTGCTCTGCTCTTGTGAGACTCCACCTGGAGTACTGCGTCCAGGTCTGGGGACCCCAGCATAAGAAAGACATGGACGTATTGGAGCGAGTCCAGAGGAGGGCCACGAAGATGATCAGGGGGCTGGAGCATCTCTCCTATGAGGACAGGCTGAGAGGGTTGGGGTTGTTCAGCCTGGAGAAGAGAAGGCTCTGGGGAGACCTTATAGCAGCCTTCCAGTACCTAAAGGCGGCCTGTAGGAGAGATGGGGAGGGACTCTTTGTCAGGGACTGTAGTGATAGGATGAGAGGTAATGGTTTTAAACTTGAAGAGGGGAGATTTAGATTAGATATGAGGAAGAAATTCTTTACTGTGAGGGTGGTGAGGCAGTGGAACAGGTTGCCCAGGGAGGTTGTGGATGCCCCATCCCTGGAGGTGTTCAAGGCCAGGCTGGATGGGGCTTTGAGCAGCCTGGTCTAGTGGGAGGTGTCCCTGCCCAGGGCAGGGGGGTTGGAACTAGATGATCTTTAAATTCCCTTCCAAATGAAACCATTCTATGATTTATTTTCCTGGTTCAAACAGTTGTCTTGCTGTGGCTGTGTCTAGACTGAGCCCCATATCCCCAACCCCCACAATTCCTATCATTCGGCTGCTTTCCAAACTGAGTGCCAGGTTTCCTACCTGCAGAAGTGAGAGAGTGGCCGGAAAGTATTTGTGGAGAGCCTGCATGCAAGTGTGCATGCAAACTTGGAGAGCTGGCTGCACCACCAGCTCCAGCAACTCAAGTGTGCGCTTGGCTCTTTTGAGCTCGACTGCCTGTGAAAATGAGTGGCAGAATGGAAAGAAGGAAAAACTGGTGGATTCATTTCATACTGAAAAAATGTTCAGCTGTGTGAGATCCAGTCAGTCTGCTTTTCTAATTAGTCTTCTAGAAAATGTGCTTCTGCTTTTCCTACTTACCTTACACAAGCAAACCCTTCTAGTCTATATTACTGCTTCTATATGAAAAAACACACTTGTAAATAAAGCCCCTATGTAAAGGGTTTTGCCAGTGTCTTTAGATCTGGGTGCAAGGATCCTCATTTGCCTGTTCCACACATGAAGATCTGGATATGGAATAAAAACTTTGACTGAAAGAGTAGGATTCTGTTGGCAAAAGTTGATCAGTGGTACTGTAATTAAAGGAAGGAAGAGGAATTGTAGTTCCTGTAAAACAATGATGATGTTTGGCCTTTAAAATACTGCACTGTAGAAGAAGATGCTTTAGTCTAATCATCATAACCTGAGCTTTTGGACAGAGTGTATCAGAAATGTTAACTGAATATATGCTGTTAGCCGATCTCTTTACTGTGGCAAAGCAGTGTATGAGAAGACGACAATTGTACAGCTCTGTAATTTATGATTTTACTATGTTTTGCTGGAAAAGACAGTTGTTGAATGCGTTTTCCATTTAGTTTCCTTTCACTTTTTTCCTGATTTTTCTTATGTTTAATGTTGGATGATTGGCAATGGGGAAAGCAGCTTTTCACCTCTGAGTGATGCTATCTAAAAGTCCAGCATCATATGCGAAGCAGCCTGGTGCCCATCCGCATTGCCATGGGCACATGGGAACTTAATGAAAATCGCTGTGGCGTGGCAAGAAATAGGCACTCCTTGTTGAAAGATCAAGCAGATATTAGGGTTTCTTACCTTACCGGTCTGGAGGAATCTTGTCCTAGTCCACAAGAAACACCCTTAAATTGTTCTTAACTTAGAGCAATGTTTCTCTTCCAGGCCTGTTTCTCTTCCAAGTTGTTTGCCAAGCTCAGTTTGAAGCACACTGGAGTAGCAGTGCCCTGCGTGCTCTCAGCCCTGTCTGTGGACACAGAACTTGTCCTGGTTACTTGTGACCGTCACTGGTCCTTGTCATTAATGCACACAGCTTTGAACAGTATTTGTGTAATTCAGAAATTTATCACTCAAAAGTAGGATTTTGAGATCCTAACTTTATTGCTAGAATAATGAATATGGAAGATGAAGATGAAATGATGCATAAACTATTGAGTGTGGGATCTACAATGTTAGCTTACTTGCTGTTGTTACTTCTAGATGGTGAACTTGCTCTTGGCCAAGGGGGCAAACATCAATGCTTTTGACAAAAAGGACAGAAGAGCTCTTCACTGGGCAGCGTACATGGGTAAGGCTCGGGCTGTTGCTCCTTCATTTTAACTTCCTGTTGACAAACCAACAACATGTTTTAAAATGGACAAGAGCAGACCAGGCCATGGAAAGTGAGTGCTGTAGTTACCCTGAAGAAGGAAGGGTTCAGCTGATCTAAATACACAGTGTCGATTTACGGTTTTGCAGCTGGTGAGGACTTGGCTGTGCTTTCCTTTTAAAGACAATCAATGTGAGCTTTTTGTGTTGCTTTTTCCCTTTCTTTTTTTCTTTTTTTTTTTTCATCCTGACTCTTAAGTCCAGCCTAAAGTATATTTGTGCTTGACAAAATACAGGTTATATTTGTTTCTTTTTCTTTTTTTTTTTTTTTTTTTTTTAAAAACTACTTTATATAAAATGCAGATAAATACAAACATAAATTTTGCTGTTTAACTCTGTTTATAAGTAGCTAAGTTATGATATTGTTAGGAAGTGCTTCATAGCCTTTCCTCCTGTTAGGAGCAAATTGTCATCTTTTATTCCAGAGTGGACAAGAGCAACTGGTTCATCTGTTCAGGACATCAGTGGTGTTACCAAATATTACTTGATTAAATCAATTGACTTTATTGTTCCTTTCAAGTTAAAGGAAAATTTCTCATTGTGAATCATTATGATTTAAAAATGCTAAAACAAGATTGCCTGTGATAGCGGTCACTCCTGTTCCAGAGCTTTCGTGCTGGCCATGCAGTGTATTCCAGATCATAGTTCATGAGGTGTTGTGTGCCCTCTGCCAGGAGCTCTTTCATCTCACCTGTCAAATCCTTAATTTTGATCCTGGCACTTTTGGAAATGAGATAATAGGAGATTTCAAACTGTGAGAAAAGCATATTGTGTGTTTTTTTGATAGGCACAGACAGATGGAAAGACTGTTGCCAATGAATGTGATTTGGCTTTTGAGCTAGTGAGCTTTGAACTCCACTACGTAGAAGTGAAAGGCTGTGTGTGTGCTGTGCAACTCCACATCTCTTTTGCACTTCATTCTTTTCACAAATTTATGATGTGCTTCTCAAAATATTTAGATAACATTTACAGTCTAAATTAGCAATGGGATTTAGGAGTCTGTAGTGTAATTTGGACAGAATTTAGATAATGAGATCAGAGTATCTTATCCTGTAAACTCTCATGTAGTTTCTTGACTGCTTACATATCTTTGCGCGCTTTGGACTTTGTCCGTAAAGAGTCCTAGGTCCTGCACATGACCAGAGCTGCCTCTGTCATGAAAGTGCTGTACAACTCAGATGATGCACAACGTTATATGGTGTTTGACAGAACAAATTATTCTAAGACAGCAAGCTCTGCTTCAACATGAAGCAATAAGGTCTATTCCTCAGTTAGCCTTGATTTAATTTTGGTGGTTAGGGCACTATCTGGGAAGGCAGGCCAGATAGTTTGAAACTTTCAGGGAGAGGAGGAAACCAAAGATACAGGTGGGTTCTAAGCTGCATTTTGAGATGCTCAGCTCTTCCCCTGTATTCTGTAGGGAGATCCTAAATCAGGGGTAGGGATTTCACTCCTGAAGACAGATGTCCCATCGATCTGGCAGTCAGCTCTCAATCTGTGTGACTGTTGAGGCTACTGCAATTATTTTAGTTTGCAGACTAAGTGTGTGTATATAGGCAGTAAGTTCAGATTCAAACATTTTTAGACCTATATTCAGGATTTTTTGCAGAGTTTTGTGTTAGTGATACAGTTTTGGAGAGTCAAAAACCTGATACAAAGATCAGTGGATTCAGTAGAAAATCTTGTGTTTGTATTGGTAGACTTTGGATCAGATTCTGCACTCACTTTTTTCTGTGTCCTCGATTGTGCTGGAGAAGAGGATACCATCATTTTATCATTTATTAAAGTTATTTTGTATTGCTAACAAAAAATGATGAGCGTTAGCAATTGTGTCTGCAGATGACATCAACAGGATGCTGTTTTGGGAGATTTGTATTGCCATGCTCCTGTGCTCACTGGTCTTTCTGGAACACGGAGAATAAACCACAAACCTATTATTTTTAGAAAAATACATGGGGAAGAGGTGAGGTTTTGTTCTTTTAATGACTGGAAAACTAAGTCAGTAAAGAGAAATTTAACACATCTGGTGAAGGTGAATGTGTATTGCATGGATTTCTTGACAAGGCCTGGAGCTAGGCTTAAGAACGTTTACGAAAATGTGGTTTGTTTTTTTTCCTCCCCCTCCTAAAACTGTAGGAGCATTGTGAAACACCAGCGAAAGGGGCAGTGCATTAGCATGAAAGCAGTAATTTGGGAGAAGTGATGCTGTAGGATGGTATACTCATCGATTACTATCTCTCATCTTTTGAAGGTCACCTGGAAGTTGTTGCCTTGCTGATTAATCATGGTGCAGAGGTGACTTGTAAAGACAAGAAGGGTTACACCCCACTTCATGCAGCTGCATCCAATGGGCAGATTAACATTGTGAAACACCTCCTTAACCTCGGGGTAGAGGTATGTGGTAATGTGCTCTTTGTGGCTTCCATGTTTCTCTGTATGTGGAGATAATCTTTTCTTCTTTCTTACGGATGCCGCTGCAGACATTGGCAGAGCTTTTAAAGAAAATAGTTCCCATGTTCTGGACCATGAAAAGTACCTTGTGCTTCATGTGGTTTATGAGTTCAAGAGCAGGAAACATTCTGGAATAAAAAATGCCTGATATGGACAGTAAATTGCAGGCTACCTTGCTGAAGAAATCAGGAAATATATGCTGTTCCTGCAGAGGAAGATGGAATAACGAAATTTCCCTTGGCTCAGTGTTCCCTTTGATACGATGAGCAGTTGTTCTCAACACTGCGTACTTTACTAAACTGCAGTTCAAGTTTAAGTTTAGGAACCTGTATTTCCTCCATAGCTGGCGGAGCGAAGGAGAAGGATTATTTTCACTCTGGAAAAGAACTTTTTTTCGGGGCACAGACTTCTCTTAGTGTAATAGTGTCAACTCGGTGGTTCAAAGCAGCAGTGAGATGACCAGAAGAGCCTGAAATGGTTCATCAGAGATGTCAAATAAAGCCATTGCATTTGCCAGCTTTATGACCTGCCAAAAAAATGTCAGAAGTTCGTGTTCACAGGCTGTTGACTGTGAAGTTGAAGGGGAATAGGCGTTTCCTGTTATTAGCAGTACTATGCTAATAACTACCTTTAACTTCCACATTCTCCACCACTGGGGATACAATCTTTGAGACGCCAGTGTTTCGTGGAAGGGTATTCATGTCACCCCCGAGTCTTTTGTACAATCTGTCTTGTCCTATTTTACAGAACAGCAGTTGAATACTAAGCCAGTCATCAAGAAGTAACATAATCTTAATTACATCTTTATAATACTGAGCTACTGAAAGTGGTTTCTTATTGAAGTGTAAATGGCTGTACAGTTTCACCTTCCCTTCACTCAGACACCTTCACTCCCTTCTGAAAAGAATTCTGTGGAAAGAGCTCTTAAGCCTGATTCTGTTCATAAAAATGAAATAGTCAATGTTTTAATTTTTTTTTTTTTTAATAAAGATTGTGAGCTTTTTATTTATCCTACTTTCCCACTTACATGTAAAAGCTTTCCAGCTTGTTAGGACTTTTTTCATCATTATCATCATTACACAGTCCTGCTATCAGCTTTAGGCTTCACACTGGCTTTTAGAAATTGCCAGTAGGATAAAAAAGTTAATAATAGTAAAGGTAAAGCATTCCAAATTAAGCTCTCTGGGAATATATTTTTGTCAATGAAATTTGCTGGTGAGAAATATGCCCTATGACAGTTCAAGCCTCCAGCTATTTCCATTTGTAGTATGTGATGCATTATGTAAAATGGTAAGTTGATGTCTGTAATTTTAACTGTGTCTCCTTGTCTCGTTTTAGATTGATGAAATGAACATCTATGGAAATACTGCACTTCACATTGCCTGTTACAATGGTCAGGATTCTGTTGTTAATGAGCTGATTGACTATGGTGCTAATGTAAATCAGCCTAATAATAATGGATTCACTCCCTTGCATTTTGCTGCTGCCTCCACTCATGGAGCACTGTGTCTTGAACTGCTGGTGAATAATGGGGCAGACGTTAACATTCAGGTAAAACTTGCATTGCAGCTCTTCAGTTTTACTTTATCTTATTTTGCACTCCTCAGGAGACTGGAAACTATAGTAATGAGTACAGCATGGCTTTAAATCCTTGATGGAAGTAGAGTGATGCTGAGAATGTTGATCATTAAACTGTTTGGATGAGATTACTTCCCAGCAGAGGAGCTCTCAGTACCTTGATAAATATAATGACAGCCTTAAACTCTAGGCCAGCCACTCTCCTGAAGGCACGAACCACTACTAAAATATAGTCCCAGGAGCTCTGTTAAAATGTTATCTCAGGGAGTGGTGGCCAGTCAAGGAACTGTTCGTTTCTGGTGTTTTTCTTCCCCCTACAATATGGATTTAATTAAACTTGATTCTAAAAAGTTTCTTTTGACTTTCCCGGGGAAGTAAGAACTGAAAGTTATTTGTTCACCTATTTTAGAGCCTGAGTTTACAAAGTCTGATTCTGTTTAGGATATCTGAATGCTCTTGAGATACAATTGACATACCTTGATGAAGTTGAAAGGGACTTGCTGTTAGCCAACAGAGGGTACTGGTGTAGTTACCAGAAGACTTGAGATCTCTGAGTTCATATAAGATTTTGACTGTTGTACTTTAAACTCTGTGTGTTTCAGTTTCCCATCTGTAAAACTGGGCTCCTAGCACTTAACACCTCTGGCAAGTCCCGTGAGATCAGTGAATAGTCAGTGCACTATTTAAACTCAGAATTATTAAAATGAAATTAGGGATTGTGCTTGCCAATGAATGTGAAACCCCATGCCAATAAACATGAAGTGATGCGTGTAGTGAGGCTGGTACCCTTTCCTTGCTATTTTCTCAGCCCCTTGGCTTCCCCAGTCTCAGTTTCTTTCTCTAGAACTCAAAACATTGATCTCTACTCATTGCACCTTTCCTTTCATATGCCTTCCCTGTTTCCTGATTGTCTTTTGTAGACATACTATTTTTGATTGTGTGGAAATTTATTAACCAAACCTTTTTAATAGAGTGGCTTTTACTCTGGGATGTATCTGTAAAATGCAGACTGATAAACGGGATATAGTTCTTGAATCTCTCAGAGAATGCTCCTACTTAGCTTTCTGGTTCCTTTGCTGTTATTTCCCTCGTTGCACGGGTTAGGGAAAATAATGACTGAATGGGAAATGTTACTTAAAAATAATATTCAAGAGTAATATTTCATATATCTCTAGGTTTCTAGCAGGTATTGTATACAGCCAGGCTGTAAGGACAGGCTCCACTCCAGCCCATTTTCTACTCATTGCTGAGTTTTACTTGTATGCTTATGCCTTCTGCATTTACCACCGTGTATAGATTCAGTCCCACAGACTTTTGAAGCCAGCGGAGGTTTTATCTGAGGAATAGCTGTAGGATGTTGAGCTGAGACACTTCAAATTTTACCACCTCTTTATGTCCTAAATGGTTGTTTTTATATTTTGTTTCTGCTAGAGTAAGGATGGGAAGAGCCCACTGCATATGACAGCTGTCCATGGGAGGTTCACACGGTCGCAGACCCTCATTCAGAACGGTGAGTTTCTGAGCCTGTTCAGCGACTCTCCAAAAGATTAGGTATTTCTGAGGTTGCAATTTTTAGTTGTTCTCATGCAGAGTGCCAAAAGACTGCTTTGAGAGCTGCTTAGATCTCCATCAGTTTCTGGCTTTGAGCTGCGCTGACAGCTCTCATTCCAGCGTGTCATGACAAGTTGAGATTTTGGTTGTTAACAAAATCCCATAATCCTCCAGCCAGTGGTGGTCCAGCTGGTCTGTTGTCATTCTTAACGTGAAAACAAGAATTCAAAGCTGTATTTCGGTCTTTTTTTTTTTTCTGACGAGAAGTAGGCACAACTTTCTTTCTCAAATTATTTAAAACCTAAAAAAAGAAAAAGTTTCTAGTTGTCCTCCCTTGGGAGGTTCCCTGGTGTTCTTACCCTCCACTCATCAGCTGTACTTCTCTCACCTCCCTTAGCTCCACCCCTCGCTGCTGTCTTCATTAAGTGTTGAATAAATGCTCAGGAGGGGGTGGCCCAGCACCACCTTGTTTGTTCTGGCATAGCCAGCATTCCTGATGATCAGTCATTTATCAGGTATCTCTTTTGTCCAAGAATACTACAGAGTATAACAAATATCATTGTTGGAGATCTGGTAGAGGCCTGTTTCTGATTGACAGAGGTTGCTATTACTGATTGTTTACTTATGCTTCCCAGCTTTAGCTACTATACCAGACGGGATGGTCTGGGCTTGGTTGGTTGGTTGGTTGTTTTCTTCATTTGTTTTCCAAAATCCTAACCTTGGAGTTTAAGAATGAGGTGTTGAAGACGGCTGAACAGTTACGCTGTAAATGTAATGACACATTTACACCAGATTGTATTTTAAAATGGAGGTCTTCAGTACATTATTCTTCTTTCAGGTCATCATGCAAATTGTTGTCATATCGCTCCTTGGATAAATGAAATAGTTATAATAAAAGAAGTTTGGACAAACTGGAAGAAACTGTGCTTTAATGCAGTTTTTAGTTGCCTAGTCAAATGTGCTTTCTGACTTACAGCTGTTGTTTGCTGTCTGTTGGATTTGTGTGTGAAAGGACTGGCAGTTCTTCATCTCTCCTTCACGCCTCTCTATTCCTCTTCACGTTACGTGGTTTTTGCTTCTTCGCTTTCTTCATTTGCTGCCCCTCTAATTTTAGTATGGTACACGGATCTGATTGCAAGTGACTTCATGCCTCATTGCCAGGGAATATTGTGGAAGAGACAAATGTCAACGATTTAAAGAAATGGAGTTTCATTCTGCAGTATTTAATGAGTTGGCTAAAGATGTCTCAATTTCTGGCTGCTGGCTGTAGCGACTTGTAGGGGAAGAATGGTTTACCTTAAAATTGGAAAATTGCAAATGTGATACCTATTTTTAAAAATGGGGAAAAAGAAAAGTTGGGGAATTTCACCCAGGTCAGCCAAAATTCTGAAATAAGCGAATGAACAAACTGTTTGTAAACACTTAGGGAGGAGTGGGCAATATCTGGCATAGATTTCTCAAGAGTAAAAGATGCTGAAACATCGTAATTCTCTTCTACAGCAGGGTAATAGGCTTTCTGAACACAGCACAGTCCTCTGACTTTTCTGTGGGCAGGTAATGATTGTGGACACCTCCACTGGTGAAGGCTCCACCCCAGGGAACCTGGTGTGGCATTTCACTGACCTTTATTTACTGTTAGAAAATGCTGTCTAGTGCTTTACTAGAACTTTTCCTGTTGCAGTTATGGCCTGTTATCTCTTGTGAATAGTGGACATGCAGTAAATATTGCTATATCCTGACGTTAGCATGACTTTTTACATGCTTTCATAAAGTATTCTCACAGCAAACTAGTGGAGTATTAATATATTACAGTGTTGGTGCATAACTAGTTGAAAAACTACACTCAGAGGTTAGTAATACGTGGATTGTTGAAATGGGAGGTGTAGTGAGGGGGTTTTTGGTTTCCCTCCTGGGTCTGGAACTATCCAGTATTTTCATTAACAACTTGGATAATGGAATAGAAAATGTGCTTTTAACATTTGGAGAAAACATGAAGTTGGGAGAGACTTAGTTTGGCAGAAGACGGAGTCAGAATGGAAAATGATACTGTAAAATTGGAGACAGACCTTATAATGCAAGTGAAGCAAAGGAAAGATCCCACACACAGGCAGGAGTATCAGCTGGACAAGTTCGGAATGGCAACAGCCAGGTGTTTATAGTAAGGCTCCTCAAGTAAGGATCTGGGGTTTATAGAGGATCAGAAGCTTGTTGACCACAAGTCAACAGTGTCATGCTTAAAAAAAAAAATATCAACAACATACATAGTGCTGTACAAGGTACAGGAGTGTAGAGATAGGAGAGTAGCAGCAGGCATGAAGTAATCCTTTTGCTCAGCGCAGCGTTGGGAGACGTCAGCTGTAGTACTGTTTCTGGCTTTTGACATTTTACTTGCAGAAGAATGTGGGCCAGCTGGAGAGGACTGGGTGAAGGATGAGAATAGTTGGAGTGCAGCAAACCTGACTTACAAGGACAGACTGAAAAAAATTACAGTTCCTTGGTCCAAAAAGAAAAGGAGGACTTGACAGCAATCTTTGCATGGTGAAAAGCCGCAGTATAGGAGAAATAGTCTATTTTTCCTGCTTATGCAGGTAAAACATGAGATGACAGGCTTAAATTGCAACAGGAAAAGTTCTACTTAAGCACTGTTCAGTTGTTCTTTTGTAAGACACAGAGAAGGCACACAACACGCATGTTGTTTGCATTGTGTTCCTGTTGGCCTCTTGAATGAACTCTACTTAACATTGTTGTCTTACAGGTAAGGTTGAGTGGCAGTGTCTTTACGAATGAGGGCGGAGTTTCAGCAGTTTATTTTTTTTACTTTAATTCGAGGCATCTATTTGTACCTTTAGATGAGGAGCAAGTCTGAATCACGTACTTGACCGTTTTATGTCATCCTGTTCTCCTGTTTCCCACCGCTTTCACCCACCACTTTGGGGAGGGCGGAAAATGCTGCTGCTGGAGAGGGAGGTGAAAATGCTGCTGTCAGACCACGTTCAGTACCAGTGGCTGACAGCTGACAGCTTGCTGTGTGCTGCTTCTCCGTCTCTGAAATTCAATTTCTCTGTGGCTGGAGTGGTTATGCTGCATTCTCTAGAGAGAAATAATGTTTGTAGTCCCTGGTTCCTGCTTAACCTTCCAGTGTTAAACTGTATGAAAATGTCTTTTGCAGGAGGGGAAATCGACTGTGTTGATAAGGATGGTAACACCCCTCTGCACGTGGCTGCAAGATACGGACATGAGCTTTTGATTAACACCCTCATAACCAGCGGAGCTGACACTGCCAAGTAGGTGGCTGAAGTGGAGCTGTTTCTAATGATCAGGTGTTATGTCCGATGCCTGGAAACACAGTTAACTCCTCAAGTTCTGAAGTGTGAAGGTCAAAATGGATAAGCATGATTGTTCTGTGCTTCAGTGGGTGACCTGGGGCTAAAATATGAACCCCTGGGAAGTGCGGAGGGGAAGGAAGCCCTGCTAAGTTCCAGTTATGTGGTTACAGGTAGTGCAAGTACTGCTGCTTTTTCCTAAAGCATTGATGTGGCACAGTGGCATATAATGTACATGAGGTACGTATGTATATAAAGTGCATCTTGATCACAGTTACTCCATAAAGTCTATAGCAAAAAGTTTGTACAGGAAACATAATTGAAAAAAACTCAGGTGCTTTCCAAGGGAATTGTGTGCACATTCCTTAGTACCTAAGTTAGCCTAATGTTTAGTGGCCTGTCATTCATGGTGATTATTATTTTGTGTTGTGTCTTTTGGTATGATGTAAGATAACTAATAGAAATGCAGCATTGCAAAGCAGATTTTACTAAGTATTTCTGATCTCAATATAACTAGAGCCTGTCTTGATGTTGCATGGTTTATGATATTCACGTGGCTGAAATAATAGGACTGCTTTTATCTGATTTGCAGGTTTGGGAGTCTTTTTTGACTAGAAGGAAAACAGTTGAAATTAGACACATCTCTAAATGTACTTTCTGCTTCAATTCAATTTTTGTTTTCATTTTTTTCCCCTCTTGCACATACATCAAGGCTGCACCCACAACGTGATAAGTATTGTCAACTCAAACATTGGCAGGTGCTTGATTTTTAAGAGGACTTGAGTATTGGTTAGTTATGTTCAGGTTCTTATGGTCTGTCAAAAGAAAATAGCAAACTTGAAGGTAAACAAAGAGGTATAAGACCAGAGTAATGCAAGACCATGAGGGATATCTGTACCAGGTGTTCAATAGCAGTATCTGATTTCATGAATGTAAGTTTTCGGCAATTAGCTCCAGATGTCTCCAAAATATAATTTAAGAGTCTTCTACCTAGAACCGACTATGGAATTCAGTGACTTCTCTTGACTTACCTAGTTAGGAAAACCTGCTTTCAGATGCAAATGAGCTGGTTTTAATTTTGAAGATACATACAGCTCTCAGTATTTTGTTGATTTGCTTGATGATGTTTAAGAAAGTGGCACATTTGCCCATATTCCTTTATCAAGTATGACCGTCCCCATGCAAACTCAGAAGGTGGAACAGATCTTCAATTGGCATGGATAATGGAATTCCACAGGCTTCAGCTGACGTCACTGGATTTTATTAACTTAGCCAGCATGAAGATCTTGGTGTCTAAATAGATGTGTATTTTTGCTAGCTCTTTCTCCAATACACCAAGTCCCAGTCTGTCTCTTATCTTTAGGTTTAAGCAGAAAATGAGATGCAGTGGGATAGCCCACTCTTGGAATCAGGGTTATCCAGTTAGGAATTTCCATTTCACACTTGGGTGACTGGAACACTGATCGAATAAAATACTTTTTCCAGCGGCAGAAATAAGTGAAATGAAAAGTAGGCTCAGAGGTACCAGGCAGATCCAAATGATGCTACTGTGCTAAACAAGGAGCATTGAAACACTGGGAATGGGCTTTCATATGTGCTGCATGTAAATAACTCTGGCTGAGCTCCCTGAGCTGGCTGCGAAAAGAAAACTCCGCAGCATTGTTAGCAACAACTGCAGACAGCTCAGTCAGTCTTCAAGGCAACTGCATTTGAAGGGGAGATTGTGTAAGTGATGGGAGGAACCAGTGTGAACAGCGCTATAGAAGTGTGACACTGGTT
The DNA here is from genome assembly GCA_013398915.1 of Dromas ardeola. Lineage (NCBI taxonomy): Eukaryota > Metazoa > Chordata > Aves > Charadriiformes > Dromadidae > Dromas > Dromas ardeola. The sequence continues at coordinate 57,998 of VYZM01022915.1, forward strand.
AGCAGATGTGCAGATAATGTATTTCGATGGAAACCAGCCAAAACATGTGCTGGGTGGAAATCTTGACTGAAAAGAAGAAAAATAGTGCTTTAGATAACTAGGTGGAAGAGGAGATAGAGGGAAATGGGTGTAGGAAGAAGGACGACAATACAGAATGTCCAATGTTAGCTTACGTAAATGAATCCACAGCTAAAAAATGCAACCCATTTATACAGATGCAGCTGCTTGGTGGAGCTTCTGCTGTTTCCTTCAAAGAATAGGCTGTCAGATTGACTTTCAATAGATTTACTCTAAGATGTAAATGCTGACACTAGCAAAATTAAAATTTGTACAGCACCACAAGTCGCTCCCTGGTGTAGTGAAGCAGCAAGGAGGACAAGTTTAATGTGCAGACGGAGGAAGGATGGGCCTGTGGATTCTGGAAAGAATGAGTTTTTAAAAGCAAACCAAAATTAGTTAAATACATATATTATATGTATAAAATGCTGGAGAGAGCAAGATATCCTTAGAAGCATCCGCATTCATTTTTGTCCAAGGCTTCATAAGTAATTATGATTTATGGTGAGTCTTGCAGAAGGACAGGTTCCTGTGTCTTTAGATCTGTATGTGAAGTCCTCTTCCACAAGGTGATCATAGTCTTCCATCCAACAATAGTCTTGCAGAAATGAAGGGCAGATACAAATCCATCTGCTATTGTTCAAGAGTTTGTCCTTTTTCAAAAATATATCTGCTGAAGCAGGCAGTAGGTGATAATCTTGTTGAGATAGTTGGTTTCAGAGGCTCCGTGTTTCTGTGCACTTGGAGGACTGCCTGGAGGATATTTCTAGAATAACAAGATGCTATTCGCAAAACAATGCTAAATGACAGAAGCCAAGATGTCCAAACCCAAAAGTCTTCTAAGACAGTAAACAGCGGCACGCTTAGGGACTGAACTGGGATGATTTGCTGATGTTAATAAAAGCTGCTGAGTGCTTGACTTATTTAAAAACTATGTGGTTGTCTGAGAGATTTAGCCTAATGATAGGTGCCAACTTTTTTTTCAGCCAGCACGTCTGCCCTGAGAAGTTTATGGTGTGATTGGAAAGAGGGTCATGTGTTAAACGGGGGGAAATTTGGAAGGCCTTGTGAGGAGAGTATCTGCAGCAAATGGGAAACCGAGATGTTTAGTTGTTAGGAGATGGGAAGAAAACTCCAAGTGTCATGGCAGCCTAAAGGAATGCATGAAGAAGGGTCATCAGCTACCCCAGCCCCAGGGGAAAGCGAGGGAAGGAGGGGAGGCTTTGAAAACCCACATGAGAGTTATCTAAAGGACATTAACTGCAGGAAAAATGAATTTCAGAAATAATACTGAGAAGATTTTGGCATTTACTTTTACCTCAGAATGGCACTTGCAGTATGTGTAGCTGATGCAGAAATTTGTGCATCTCAGTCCGGGAAACTGACTCCAAGCAATATCTGCTCTGTTGCCTCCTCCCTTACCTCGGCTTTCATCTTGAATTTTTAGAAACCTTCCTGCCACGTTCTGTTCAAAGCATAATGCCAAGATTTTGCTGTGTCAGAGTATTTTCAACTCCCAAGAAGGCTGGTAAGGAAATACAGATTAAAAATAACACAACAGGAAGAATCTTCCTCGAAAAGGGTCAAAAACACTGCCATTGTGGAAGGAGCTTTTGATGTGTTGTGTCTGTATGCAACATGCATTTTCACGTGGCTCTGTGTAATGAGGCTGTTGTGCCTTTCAGGTGTGGGATCCACAACATGTTCCCTTTACACTTGGCAGCGCTGAATGCTCACTCGGACTGCTGCAGGAAGTTGTTGTCATCGGGTAAGTAAACCCCGCAGTGTCTGTGGAGCTGGAGTAGTGTGTGTCGCTGCTGCTTACGGCACCTTTTTACTCATTGTTGTGAATTGTTCAAATGAAAGACTTCCTGTGCTGCTGTGCTGGGCTGTGTGCTGTGGCGTGCGGGAGCGTGCGAGGCTTTCCTAACGGCTTGCTGGTACTTCCTCTGTTGTTTGTGCCCAAAGCTCTTTTCTCCTGGAAGGCTCAGAGGGTTTATATTAATTCACTGGGAAGAGGGAGGAAATTTAGGACCCTTTTCCAAACTGTAGGAATAGAATACACCCTTTTGGTTTGGGTTCCCCCCACCCAAAGAAATAATTCAAGAAATTATCTCCTTGGGGCCTGCACTGGCACAGGTATTTACATCTCACTGACGGTGATATATTGTAAATACAGCTAGCATGTGTTTCTGAATCCAACCCGAGTAAAGGCTGGCCAAAGCTCTGTGGGCACGAGAGCAGAAATGAGTGAAAGTGTAGTGTCAAGAGAGCAGTCTCGGGATCCTCACCAGAGCCCAAAGCAGAAGAAGCAGGAGTTTCCTGACACAGCTGTTTCAACAGAGGCAGTAATCAGGTGCCAAATCCCAAATTCTTATTTTCCAGGCAAGAGTTCCTGTGAGTCAAAAAAACACAAGGCAGATCGTATGCTTTTTCTAGAAAATTGCTTCATTACTTAATGAGTAAAATCTCCTACAACTACTTTTTTCCCTAAACTTGAGTCCTGTAGGATATAAAAAAAGTGTGAAATATGGCAGTTGCGTACCACATTACATTAAACCTTGGTGCGCTCTGGCCTTGACCACTAGATTAGGAAGGAAGAGAAGAAGCTCTGGGTGACCAGAGTTAATACTGCCAGGCTTCTATCTTTGGCCTTGTGCGTCTTGATGAATATCCCTGCGGGCTCCTGGAAGCCTCTTTCCAACCTGAAAACCGCACACAATAAAAATGGCCCCATTTCATGTTCAGGCTGACTCTGTGGTTTTTCCTCGTTTCTTCGTGTTTTCTGTCTTCATGTCCTGCTGTTGCAGTCCTCTTGATAAGTATCTATCTGCCTCATAAATGCCTGTCACGTGGTTTTAAATAGGGATGTGGCACAGAGCTGAATGTGGAAATAGATGCTCGTCGACTTTGCAGCTCTTTTTATAGAGCTGCCAAACTGGAGCAGCCGCTCGCCGTTCCCGTGACAACCTCTTTCTGACTGTAGTTGCTTGCGTTCTGTTTTTTCCTAACTAACTGATTTTTCTGTCTCTGCAATGTTTCTTGTGGTTTAACTAGGACAAAAGTATAGCATAGTGTCCTTGTTTAGTAATGAGCACGTGCTGTCTGCAGGCTTTGAAATAGACACCCCTGATAGTTTTGGAAGAACGTGCCTCCACGCTGCCGCTGCAGGAGGGTGAGTACCTGGGACTGTGGCTGTTGTAAGTTATTTTGTGGCTTCATTGCAGATTTGGTGCCAGCCAACTTGACTGTGCCATCCACAGAGGAATGTATTGCGGTGGAAGGGAAGCAAAGCTGTCTGATGTCAAATTTTGGTCACTTGAGGCTGTCTTTTCCCACTGCCCTCGTGTAGGGGTTGCTTGCAAAGTAAAGGTGGTGGTCGGATCCCCTCTGCCACAGGCAGCCGGGTTGTGATTTGAAGCATGGGTTTCAGGCAGAGGGTAAAACCTTCCCTTTTCATGCCCCTGTGAAGACTGCTTCAGCTTTGGGTGGGGGTGCTGCACGCTCACCCAGGCTGTGTCTTGGCCACAACGGTCGCTGAGGGCCACCAGTCAGCAGGAAATCGTCATTTCCTAGGGCAAAGCCAGTGAGGAGAAAGGGCTGTGGCTCCTGGGATGCTGCTGGCAGGAGAGTTATTCCTGGCCTCCACCTGTGGACTGTGTCCTTGTCTGAAAATGCAACTACGCAACAGTGCCCGTCATCTTGCAACCCTGGAGTCCAAATGCAGCTCATCTCCCTCTTCCCCATTTTTCAAGTGCAAGTTTAAAAGTTTCTAAAATGAAAAACTAACAAACCAAAACAACATCAAAAAAAACAACCCCCAAACAAACAACTCCCAACATCCACATTAGAAAGTCAAAAGACTGTTGTTCTCTCAGGGTGATGCATTCCTGATAAGTGCTGGGACGCCAGAAATGGAAACAGATGAAAACTGAAATATGTCAATTTAAGTTGTAAATGTCGCATCCAGTTAGTTTAAACATTTCCAAATAATTGTCAGTGGAGTGCTGTGAAGTTAACCTAGCAAAAGGACAAAACATTTGGCAAGCACTGAGTTTTGACTCTTCTATTGAGGACTTTATGTCTCAGAAAACAGCTGAAACGGAGCCTTGGCTAGAAGCTAGCCTGGATTCTCTGTGGTTATAGCAAGCAGAAACGGTCATCCGTGGTGAATACTTGGCAGTCTTTCTGGAAGTTGTTTTTTCTTCTCAGTGGACCAAAATGTATATCACACATTTTTTGTTGTTACAAAAACCTGATCAAATTGATCCAAATACTGTTTTTATTATTCTTATGGTATTATTCTTCTTGATAGTTGTCTCATCTTAATAGAGGAGGTGTGACTGTTGCTTGGATGGAGATTATTATAGTATGGTTCAAATGCTACCTTTTTGATAAGGCTGCACCCCAAAAGAATAATAAAAACATCCTGGAAGTCCTAAAGAGAAGGACAGACTTCATAAGAAGCAAAAGTGGCTCATGAAAATAAACAATATTTTTCCAGTGGTTTACTACAATTGCCATCACGAACAAGTGTTTTTATTTTTAGTATATTGTGGTGAGTGCTCTGTAGCTATTTTATGCAATAGCAATTTCAAGTAGGGATGAACATACGCCAGTATATTGCATCCAGTCTTTTTTTTTTTTTCCCTGGAGCTGGAGACATTCTTTTTTTCCCTGACACATGCCTGTTACTTCCATTGCATTAATGGGAGTTGCATGGGTACCGGGAAAAGAACAAACTTCAAAGGCCTGCTCATCTGTGAACACAAATGATTTATTGCCCCTGTAAATGACAAGGAGTCTTGGAAAATGCTGCACTTCTTTACATCATTTTCTGGCTGGAATCATACATTTATTCGCTTGAATTACAAAAGATGTGACAATTCAGCTGTTTTATTTTTTATTAAAAATCGCCTGGCTTTAAACAAGATGAAGAAGCAGCTATGATGTGGTGAATTCTTTCAACAGATACAAGCAATGGAGTCCAACTCAACTCATCCGCTTATATAAATGCAGTATTGATACTGACAATCACTTTAAATCGCTATGCTCTTTATTCAACAAAGCACTTAGAGATGTGCTTAAATCTTTCAATAGTCAACAAGCCATATGAGAATAATCCTAAAAAGTAACTCTTGTGATTAAATCTCACCAAGTAAACAGGATTTGCGCAAAATGCTTACTGTTGAATGCTTTGCGGAACGGGGGTGGATTTCGTTAAATGTCACCTCTTCATTATTAGAGTGGCATTTTAAAAGCTAACAACAACTTTCTTTTAAAGTTCTCTTATAAAATACCAGTTCGGTGTGGGAAGCATTAGAGTACAGCTCCCATTGACAATCTCCCAACACACTGAATTTAGATCACACTTACTGTGCTCTCTTTGGAAAATTAATGGTTTTTTCTTCTGCAGAAGAGAAGTTAGAAGTTTTCTAGAAAAAAACGGAAATAGTTTTTGAAAGCTTCATTTTCTGTTTGATTGAATTTCACGTTGTAGTTTGCTGTACCCTGTTTTTGCACGGCAAATAATACAAAAATGGTTAGAGTAACTTTTTCCTTTTTGGGGGCGGGGGGCAACACAGATACGATCTTCTGATTTGTTCATGTTTTGTTTTCTTTCCTTCTCTTTCCAGTAATGTTGAATGTATAAAACTCTTGCAAAGCAGTGGAGCAGATTTTAATAAGAAGGACAAATGTGGGAGGTAGGTAAATGATGAAGCTCATTTAAAAAAAAACAACAAAAAAAAGAATCTAGCAGGCAAGGAAAAAAGACCTCCTCAGTCTGGAAATCATATGTTCTATGAAAAGTGACAGTAAAATAAACGAGGAGTTTGGCCTTCCCTGCAGAACTCCTGCTGCAGCAGTTACATACCAGACAGACAGGTGCAGACTTCATTAAAGAGATGAAAGCCATCCCACCCTCTTGAGTTTTCCGTTTTAAAAATATCACAGTTTTTTTTTGTTTTGTTTTTTTTTTTTCTTATTGCCTAAATTCTTGTCCTTGTGTGCCCAAGACAACACCTGGGTTATGATGGGAGGATTGCTGTTATTTGACGTGCTTCCTAGAGTTTTTTTTTTTTCCTCCTTATGAAGTGTTGCTATGAGTGTTGCTATGCCAGCTAAATAAGGTGCTGCGAGGGACACCGTGCTTTGCTCTGCCTCCCAACTGGAAGAAAGTAGTATGTATGTGGAGCAACAGCAGAGGCTGCCGGAGGGAATAGGTTGTTTGCAAGACCCAGATTGAGGATCTGTATCCTATTAGGCTTTCTAGGAGCACCAGAACTTCCTGTTAACACAATATTTTGATAAATTTGAATAACTTTGCATTTCATCACAGGAACATAAGGCACTGATATCCACTGCTGGAAATCTGCAGGAATTAAGATTTATTGCCATCCTCAGTGGTGCATATTGGAATATGAGGTAACATATTGTCACTTATGTTCCAGGACACCTTTGCACTATGCAGCTGCAAATTGTCATTTCCACTGTATTGAGACACTGGTGACAACAGGAGCCAATATTAATGAAACAGATGACTGGGGACGCACCCCTTTGCACTATGCTGCTGCTTCTGACATGGACCGAAAGTAAGAAAGCCCCTCTGTATTCCTTGTTTAAAGTGTATCGCTAAATCAGTGTCATTCTATTCTCTTCATGATGCTATGTCATTTGAGCCAAAAAACTGATCCTGCTAGCAAAGGAATTTCTCTCAGATGTATGCATAACTCCACACTGAGTTGCTTTGACTATAAGCCAAATCCCCAGATGATGTGGCATTTCAGCTCTACGGTTTACCTTCGATGTAAAACGCAGTTTTGCAGCCACCCTGTCCTACTGAACTATTTTCACAACATTTTGTCTTCTGTTTTCCTCTGTGTGGTTTCCTCACAAGAGTAAGCTCAGAGAATTTTCTACATCTGGTTTGTGAGTCCATCAGAAGGGATGGAGCGAGAGACAGCAGAAGAAGAGGTTTTCCCAGATGGACTGCTGTGACAGACAAACATCTGGCCATTCTGACAGGCTTTCTGGAAAAGATGGGATAGATTTACCCATCAGTCTCTCTCCACTGTCAGAGCTGATAAAAATGCTCACCCTGTCCAAACAGGTTGATTTTTAGAGACTTTAAAAAGAGGAAGGCCTGGGGAATATCCTTTGGCAGAATGCGCTGCTGTTCTTGTGAGAAAGGGGGAAAACAGCTGCAAAACTTAGAAATTCTGTGGTTAGTGACTGCAATTTCTAATTCACAGATAGTTGCATATTTTGGCAATCTCTTCCTTATAATAAACTGTTGTATAAAACAGGCTCAATTATCCTGTTAGTTCTCTCTTAAAAATGTGTCGTGGTTTAACCCCAGCCAGCAACTAAGCACCACACAGCCACTCGCTCGCTCTCCCCTGGTGGGGTAGGGGAGCAAATTGGAAGAGTAAAAGTGAGAAAACTCATGGGTTGAGATAAAGACAGTTTAGTAGTTAAAGCAAAAGCCACGCACGCAAGCAAAGCAAAGCAAGGAATTCATTCACCACTTCCCATGGGCAGGCAGGTGTTCAGCCATCTCCAGGAAAGCAGGGCTCCATCACTCATCATGGTTTCTTGGGAAGACAAAATGCCATCACTCCGAATGTCGTCCCTTCCTCCTCCTTTCCCCAGCTTTATATGCTGAGCATGATGTCATATGGTATGGAATAGCCCTTTGGTGAGTTGGGGCAGCTGTCCCGGCTGTGCCTCCTCCTAACTTTTTGTGCACTCCCAGCCCACTCGCTGGTGGGGTGGGGTGAGGTGAGGAGCGGAAAAGGCCTTGATGGTTAGCAACGACCAAAACCACCAGCGTGCTATCAACATGATTCTCATCCCAAATCCAAAATATAGCACTGTACCAGCTACTAGTAAGAAAGTCAACTCTATCCCAGCTGAAAGCATGATAAACTGTTTAGAAATTAAGGAACTATTTTTTTGGTTTCTTGTGTAGAGAGATCTGGTAAAAATACGTCTGGCTCATTTGCAGCAGAATACCACCTCAAAGCCACTGCAGGAAAGTTTCAGCTTAACTTGTTGTAGGGGTTTGGATGCCATACCACAGCCTTGGTAGCTTCTTCATCATTTGCTGTCATAATACTGATATAAAAAATGTCTTCCCTCTCACCCTAAAACCTGAACAGTGCTGGGAAGAAGGCAGCAGGATCTTCAAAGGTCTGTGCTTGGCATTACAAGCAGAGTAGGATTGTAGGGAGGCTTTCACCACAGGCTGTTTCTAATTCTGTCTTGCCAGGGTGGGGTGTTACTCAGGGTGTTGCGAGTGGTGATTTGGTGTGTGGTTTTCAGCTTTTGTCTCTTTCTAGGTGAGGCTCCAGCATGTAAATAAGCTCTTGGTTGACTTAAGGATGTAGCTACTTCCATCAGTAATTAAAAAAAAATAACAAAAAGCTTACTCTAGTAACATCCTGAACATTGTCAGGAATATGTGGCCTTTATTTCCCCTCATAGTCCAAACCTTAATCGATTCTGATGTGGTGATGCTGTCTTCTCATTAAATTTTCCAGTTTGAGATGTTCTGGAAGAAGCCTTGTTACATAGATGAAATGCTATTCGCAATCCATGATTTTGTAGGTCAGCATTTTTTTTTTCCTGCTGAATGGCAAAAACCTCCCAAGGTCAGGCAAACTTAGTCCAAAGAATATTCATAATTATTTAACTTTGGATGTGGGCAGCTAATGAACAGGGAGAAGTCTCGGTGCAGAGAGGTTGCCCTACTGTTTCAGCTATTTTGGCAACTGTTGTTGCTTATGGTCTTCAGAAAGTACCCTTTCCTGCAATGAAAATCACAACAGCATTTTCATTAAATAGATAATTGCAGTTTCTGAGTATGTACTGTTTCTCCAGATCATTGCTTATTCTGTTCAGGGAATCTTATTTTGGGATCTCACTGATTTGTAGTTAACTGAAAGCAGATGCAGGTAGGACTTCAGAGTAGCACGAATACTGTCTATAAACTTACAATGTTAATATTCAAGGGAGTTTTTTTATTAATAATTAAGTTTTCTCTGAGTCAGTGGATGTCAGACAGACCCTGGGTTTGTAGAACAACCCATTATTGCTAGCGCCCACAGGAAGAATGTCAAATCTTGATATTACAAATGGGAAATTGCATATTAAAGAAAGAATGTAATGTTCTGCATTGTGCAGAATCCAGGCTGGAATTTGCCTGTTATATTTGGATTGAAATTAGCAAACCGTCCTTCTACAAACCTTTCAAGCTACTAATCCATGATGATAGCAGTTTGTGCTTACTCTGTGTTAGCCGCGGTGGCCAAGAAAGATCATAATCACAAGCTCACGATTGTAAGATCACAAATCTTAGTCTTCTGTCTGCCATCCATCCAGCTGGGAAGCAGAGGTACCAAAAATGATCCGGGTGTGCAGGAATATGAAGACATGCTGAGCTCTTTGAAGAAACTAAAGAACCTGACCAGGAAATCTACACAGTGTTGCCAAGATATTTCACAGAAAGCGAGGAGAGTCAGCAACCCAGCTAATGCAGACCAATTTAGTATCAGTGACTAAAGTTGCTGTAAATCTTAAATGCTAGTGAAGAACTAGCAGGCTACTGTAGCAAGAATCAAGCTGTGGTAATCCTGAGTTCCTCTCTGCAAGGAAACGTTACTGTGGGAGGAACAGAAGGATTCGAGATGATCAAACTGTTTCTGATTGATAGAAACCAGTATTTTCTGTT
>VYZM01022915.1:67852-80761 GCA_013398915.1 Dromas ardeola
TTTTTCTGGGGCAGTAAACGACCATGTTGTAGTTGTCTCCGTATCTTGCAAAATTTATTAGCTGCAGACCCATGCAGTACACTCATTTAACTTGTGTAATTCTTATTGTTGGCTGGAGGAGGTCAACTCCTCGAAGAGGAGATTGGGGATGGGTGGTAGACTGCGTCAAAATCACTGGTATGATATTTTGAAAATAAGTTGCATTTTTCTGTCCTCTATGCTAAGAAGAAAGAATATTTTGGGTAACTCCCATGAAAATGCTGAAGAACTTGAAAGAGCCAGTGAGATGAAGGAAAAAGAAGCTGCATTGTAAGTTTGGTGTCAATAAAGCAGTTAGACCTCATTTCTGGAGAATGCCACTTCTTTGGGCTGCAGTTTTACACTCTGCTTTTGCTCATTCATTGCTCTGCTAAACACAATGCTTGGCTTTAATGAGGGCTAACCTAAAGAAAAAAAGCTCTGTGCTGTTCTCCGTGCCCATATTCCCTAATATTTCTGTTTCTGTGCTTGTTGCTGTTTCTTACTTGAAAATGTACTGCTTCAATAAATTCATAATTCTTTAGTATCATGCACTGTCTAATGCTTTGGACTGAGTACGTATGTTGCAAAAAGAAGTAGCTAATGGCTTCCTCAATGCATTTACTGGGATTGACATTTTCATCTAGTTGCTTAATGATTTTTTTTGTTTTAAAAATCCCCTTTTTCATGTGACAGCCTTACATTCACTACAAATTACAAGCTATGAAAAAAAGTGCTGATAACGAAATGATGATTTCTTGATGGTATAAGAAAAAGTGGCAAGAGTTGTAAAGAGCATAAGGAATCCTTTGAAAAACACATGATTTAAAAAAAAAATCCAACAAAGAAGAAAATATATTTATGTACATACATGCCAGGAAATTAATTCAGTTAAGTTTTTATTTTTCAGCTTGCCATAGTGCATGTTTGGAGGCCAATGGTTTGATACATGAGTTTTTACGTGAGTAGTAGCAGTTCTAGGCTGTTTACATCATGGTACAGGGTTGTGTCATGTTCTTTTCAGGCTTTATAATAGAAAATCATGTTGTAATCTAGAGGAGCTGCTGAAGCTAGGTTGAAGATTGGTTTTTATGAAGATGATCTTCAAAGATGAGTGAGGATTTTCTGTTTAAAAACATGGTGAATGTGGAGAGCTATGGGTGAAAAGAGATTTGAGGTGCTCCTAGAAATACAGAATTAACTGCCAGTTTTCAGTGCCTCTCCTAGGTGCAGTGAGGGATGTCTGTTAAATATTGTGAGCTCACATTTACACTAGTGAATTGTCCACAGGTGTCTGGAGTTCCTTCTACAGAACGATGCCAATCCATCCATCCAAGACAAAGAAGGGTACAACACTGTGCATTACGCTGCTGCATATGGGCACCGGCAGTGTTTGGAACTGGTGAGTGCTCAGGCAGTTTCAGAAGTCTCTTATCTGCTGATACATATGTGCATATGCTAGGATTATGAACTCCCCTTACTATTTGAGTTCTTCGGATATTCACAGATCTGTGAAAACCTGCAATATGCTGCAGTAAACTCAAATATATGCAACCAGGTGTATCTTAAAAACATGTTAATCTTGATAATCCAGTCCTTGTTCAACAAGCTGGTGCTTAAATGTTGTCTTTGAGTGGAGTTTATGTACGCTCAAATTATTTTTAACTGTGATCAAAATATTCTCAGGGTATGTGTATGTGCCAGTAGTAAGGGGTAGTTCCCAGTGCATGATGGTGTATGTGCCTTATTTAGCTGGCACATTATCTAACTTGCAAACTGAGACAGTAAATAGCTTTTGTGAGCTGCATACCTGCATACCTGCAGTGCCTTTTTGCCTCTGGTGAAACAATAGCAGCATTGATAAAGTTACCATAATCAAGAATAACTTTGTATGCAGCGTAACTGGTTTTGTTGTTGTTTTTTAATATCCTGGACCTAAATGATTAGAAATTGCATCTCGTAAGAACCCAAAAGTTTGTAGCAAAAAATTGGATTTGGGAGATGTATAGGATGGATTTATAGAAGTTTTTGACTTGTAAAAGTAATTGTCATGAAGATGGGTGTTAACTGAACTGCTTGATATACAGGGTGATCAAAATTATTGTCACGTGTAAATAGGCTTTAATTGCTTTTAAAAAAAAATCTAATTAGAAAATCGTATAGATATTCATGCTTTAGTAAGAACTCTGTGTGCTGTTTAGTGTTTTATGTTGTTTGGGTCTTTATTTCTTTGTTGAAGAGTCAAAGTACTTAATTATTGAAAGGGAGTTCTGCACGGCACATGCCGCGTTGACACCACATTTACCAGCACTGTCAGTTATTGCCGCCACAGGGGATGCACTGCAGCAGGCCTATGTCCGGGCCACAACAGCTAGGAAACCGTGACGTGTAATTACACCAGGGCAGCCCTGGGTCAGAATTTCAGGTGGGATGTTAAGCCTTTTTAGCTCCCACCTGCAAGCATGTATATTTAGGACACTTAAAATATCACTGCTCCTTTATTGCTTGTGGCAGCAAGTTTGACCTTTCCTTGTTTAGTGCCTTTTCCTAGAGCTGATCTCTCGTGACTCTGCCCGTGGGGATGGAGAGGTCTTCTGCTGAGCCTGACACCCGTTTGGAACAAAAGCAAATGTTCTTGGTATTTGAAGGGTGTATATTTAGAGTAGCCTCCTCTGTGCTGTGTACAAACCTATGCTTGTATGGCCACAGCAATGTGTATTGCAAGCTTACCCGTGTCTTATCACCGGATTCTTGCATGACTTGCATGAGCAGAGACCTCTATAAAAGAGTCTTCACTGGGGAATTTTCTTTCAACCTTCATATCATAGTCCCTGTGTGCCATGAGGCGTGGACCAGGCACGGAGCAAGGTCTCCTCTCTTTTGTTTGTTGCTATGCGTGTTTTCTGGCAACATATCAGTTGCAGACAATGACCTGCTGTCAAATCCTAGTGTTGCTTAGGCTTGCCAGACAGAAGGAAGAACTGGGAATGCAGTGCGTATCAGAGGTGTTGGGTTTTCTTTTAATTTTGGAGGGTGAAACACAAACTGCAGGCTAGAGACAGCTGTGCAGCAAGTGTTCTATATTTGGCCAGAGAAATTCAATGTTTTCCCATGTCAGTCTTCCCATATTTGTGACTATAGCTGCAGTATAGAGTCCCAAGGTCAAGCATCATTTGCAGAGTTATAGTCACATAGCTGTTCTGTGTACACTGGTGAAAGAAGAAAACTCCTACAAGTTTTAGCCTATTGCATGCAAAGGACCACTCTCGCATGGTAGGGTGTCTGCCTGAAAGTTCTGTGGGGACCAGGATTTTGCCATTGGTGTTCAGGGGTTGACAGGCATCTCGTTTTCCCTCTGGAATAAAAAAGTTAAATGTACCAGAAAGCATGTGTACTTGATCAACAGTAGCACCAGGACTTGTCATCTTTGCAACCACTCTCAGAAGAAGGTGATTTTGTTTTGTTCATGTGAGCACTTGTCTCTTAGCTGTAATGAATTACCGAGGCTTGAGTGTGATAACTTTGTATTTCATAACAGTGACTACTTGATATAGGCATCGCCTTTTCACTGATTTTTTTGGAATTGCTTGGATTCAGGATGGCAAAAGGGCCGAGACCAAAGTCTTGAGTAGTTGAAAGATAATTGTGCGGTGGGCATGAAATGGAAATAATCCTTGTGTTGGGTTTATTCACTTATTCCAACATGAGACTCCCAGGTGTTAAGACAATCGTTGATTCCCGTGCTTCATCTGATAAAGCAATGTTATCTGTATGCATTGCTATCCTGAAACGCAATCAAATTGTTTTTGATAGAGTTACGGTTATTCATGGCTATTCAAAGGCTGCACGTAAAAGCTGCAATGAGTATATATCTGGCGCAGATGGAAAGGAACCTCGCTGCCTTGTGAGGCTGACTGGTGGCTTGGTCACAGTTTGTTGTGCTCTCTGTGGCAGATGTATGACAAGGACTTCATCATGAACCATGATCTTTATTTCTGGTAGCTGTTAACCACAGTACATTGACTGCTGTAGTTTCTTATAGTTGAATGAAGCATCCAGTAAAGTTTAATTGCTTCTAGGCATGACTTTTATCTGGAGGCCCCTTCTTTTCCACATAGCAGAAAGAACAGTAAGTCATCAAGTTCAACAAGGCCAAGTGCAAGGTCCTACACTTGGATCAGGACAATCCTCATTATCAATACAGGCTGGGGGATGACGTGATGGAGAGTAGCTCTGCGGAAGAGGACTTGGGGGTACTGGTGGATGAAAAGCTGGACATGACCCAGCAATGTGCACTTGCAGCCCAGAAGGCCAATCGCATCCTGGGCCGCATCAAAAGAAGCGTGGCCAGCAGATCCAGAGAGGTGATTCTCCCGCACTACTCTGCTCTCGTGAGACCCCACCTGGAGTACTGTGTCCAGCTCTGGAACCCTCAGCACAAGGAGGAGATGGACCTGTTGGAGTGGGTCCAGAGGAGGTCCACGAGGATGATCAAAGGGCTGGAGTACCTCTCCTACGAAGGCAGGCTGAGAGAGATGGCATTGTTCAGCCTGGAGAAGAGAAGGCTCTGGGGAGACCTTATAGTGACCTTCCAGTACCTGAAGGGGGCCTACAAGAAAGCTGGGGAGGGGCTGTTTGCAAGGGCACATAGCGATAGGACGAGGGGCAATGGTTTTAAACTAGAGCAGGGTAGGTTTAGATTAGACATTAGGAAGAAGTTCTTTCCAGTGAGGGTGGTGAAACACTGGAACAGGTTGCCCAGAGAGGTGGTGGAGGCCCCATCCCTGGAGACATTCAAGGCCAGGCTTGATGAGGCTCTCAGCAATCTGATCTAGTTAAAGATGTCCCTACTTAACTGCAGGGGGGTTGGACTTGATGACTTTTAAAGGTCCCTTCCAACCCAACACATTCAGTGATTCATCAAATGCCATCATAGTCCTCAAGCTGCCTGTTTATCAGTTTTGAAAACTAAACCAACGGACATCCAGAAAGCTGGCAACACTCTTTGCCCTGTTTCTCTCTCCTGAGACGCACCGGGCTCTCGGTAATGGTGCGGGAAGCTGCCAATTCCAGTTGATGCTGCAGGTTGACTTGGTGGGTTAGCGTGTAGAGTAGGTGCGCGAGGACAGCTGGTTATGTCTGAGGGGTACTTGCCTGGTTTTACTGCTGTATCTTGGAAATACATTTTTCTTGTTGTTTTTCTTATTTTCAGTGCTAACGAAAAGGAAAATAAGATTCACAATATTTTTAGTTGCTCTTACTCAAGCAAGAGTGGGAGCCCAGTAGCCCTAATCCCAATATAAATAGGTCTGTAGATAGGCAGGGAGACTTTTTTGTTTTGGCTTCATGCGTGCAATAACAGAGATAAATGGATGTCTTTCTTAAGAAAGTGCTAACTTTGAAACAGTAATCTGTTTCACAGGAACTCTTGTCATAAAGAATACTCCTCCTAAAATATTTGCAATCCCTTCCATCCTGAAGAAGAGATTTTCAGGCAGGATTATTGAAATAAAAAAAATATTTTTCAGTACCAAACTAATGGTTCTTTTACTATTTTATCCCTTGGGTAAATAGTTTATTATTGGCAACTCAACAGATGAAAATATCTAGGAATTATCTTCCCTAGAACATAACTTCTTTATGGGCATAAAACTTGAGAAGTAAGAGTTCATATAAAATATGAAGCTTTAATTCTGATCAAAACTAAGACAAAATGGGTGAAACAATGAGCCTGAGTTTGAGTACAGTTTAGGAAAGGATGTTTTATCTACAAAAATATATTTTCACTTTTTGGCTTTTGTGTTTACTCTAAGTTTAATACCTTGACTGGAATTTAGCTAAATTTCTTTGTGAGGAGAGGAGACCTATTAGGAGAAATAAGGATTGAAAGTGAAAAGGTCATGTCCTTTGACCCAAACAAATAAAGTTTGTGTTTGTGTGTTCAACCACAGAGCTCAATGACAGAAGCTTTTTTTCCTGGAGTACCTTTAGGTTGTCTGGGATATTAGTGGGGTAGTTGCCCTGCAGTGAATGACGTGATGTTGCTAAAAAGAGAAGAGTGGAAGCAGATTCTTGAATTCTTTCTCCATCTGTAAGGAGCCATTCATAAAGGCTGAATGGTGGGCATGTGTGCACCCAGGCAACTGAAACTCCCATCTGCTTTCCTTCTTCTAAAAATAACCTCATGTTTGTTTAGACTGGGGCTGACTTCTTTGGTGTTTGGTAGCCAGGGATATTGGTCATGATCAGTAGCCGATATTTTAGAGCTGATCACATCACCAAACTACTTTGAAAAAAAGAAAAATATGGTGCTTTTTTTCATTGAAATGATCTCTTGTCACAAAATCCTTGTTGGTGTGAAAAGAGTGAAATTTAAATTGTAATTTCACATTCAAATTCTATCTGGAGAGACAGTCAAGGACTTGGTGCTGGTAAAAATAGGCCTCTGTGCAGTGTTAGGGCAAACAGAATGAAATGCCTGTCTCTTGTAGTGAAATCTCTTCTCAGACTGTAAGAACTGATGGTTATTTTTTCTTTTAATCTGCTCTTCTGTTTATGCTGTCAGCAAATGAAATTCACTCTTTGGCTAATAGAAACTGAATCAGCACTGGCGCTGATTCATTTGAGGATGGTTGGAGAGCATGTTTCACTGAAAACTGCGTCCAAAAGACAAGGCGAATCTCAGTTGGCCTGCCCAAGCCAGGGGACCTGCACAGCTGAGCGTGTCAGGCAGAAGGGGCAGGGGCAGATTTCTCACTAGCCACCTTGGCTGTGCCGCAAAAGGAGAGGCTGGGGTTGAAGAGAAAGAAAACACCTTTTAGTAGACCAGCTGTTGCCACCGGAAATAGTTAAGCTGTGCCTTCAAACACTTGGTTCCTTAACCTGGGGAGAAGTTGAAATCACAGACCCTATAAATCTTTCACGTGGCTGCTGCTAGTTCTGTATGTCTCTTATCAACAAGAATTTGTTCATTCATCCATCTGAAAGCAGGACACTGGTAATTAGTGACAAATGAATCACAAGTATGGTTGGGATAGGTGTTAAAAAGTCTTTTGCCACAAGGGGATCTGGCTCGGATACTTGTCCAGCAGCAGTCCCTGGGCCACCTCCTGGCCTGAATCTCTTCATTCAGGAGACAGTTCTGGGTTTTCTCCTTCGTGAATGCCTGTCCATCTCTGTCACCAACACCCTCTTTCTTAAAGAGAGCATTTTTTCGGAAACCAGTGGTGATAGTGTTTTGTGTGGTGAGTAACTTCATAGCAATGAGAGCTTTTCCCATGTGGAAGCTCCTTTATTAGTGGAGGAAGCTCAAAGTCATTAACTCAAGTGGCTCTAAAAAGGAAAAGAACTTAGGAACTTAATGCTTGAAAATAACTTCAGTAAACCCAATTTGTCTGTCATTCCTAGTCTCCCCCATATAATGGTAGATTGATGAAATTACTTAAGTTATGGTGTTAACTTATAAGTTAAGCATTACTGCTGGTTAAATGATCAATAGGAGCCTATATATGCTAGATACGCCAGTATATTTTGGCTTAGATTTTATGTTTTGGAAACTAGATAATTTTGGTCCTAAAAATGTTTTCTAGGAAGCTAATGCTGCTTGTGAGCTCCATGAGTGCAGGAATTTACCATTTTCTTTGGCACCCTGCTGGCACTTTGGCTTGTAAGGTAGGAGTAGTGCCTAGCATCTCTGAAGTTTATTTTCTGTCTCTCTGACAGATTTTGTCTTTTTTTTTAGTTTATATCTTTATTTTCCTGGGGTGGAGAAGCAAGGCACTTGCATCTGCTGTCTTCTGATAGAGAAAAGGCCCTTGCAGAACTGCAATGGTTCTCTTCCCTTCAGTTTGGAAAGAGGTCGTGGACTTCTGCTGTCGCCTTAAATACCTGTCTGTCTGTGTGTATCTCTGTGTGTGGTGTTTAAATGTAAATGTGTGAGGAATATCTTACTCCTGCAGATCTACTTAAGCCAGTGAAAAGGGCATTTGATCATGGCATATGGCGTTGCATTAGACCATACAGCTCAGAAAGAGCTGTGGGCGCTGGGATGTTGGGGGTGTAATCAGGCTTATTTATACAAGGCATTTGCCTGCGTGAGCAGACTTTCTAAAAGAAACTGTCACTGGTTTATTGTTTTTTGTAGGCTTACAAAGCAATCTGATGTCATTAGGCAAAGTGTCCCACAGTGTGTGTGTTTTGTATCTGTATATCTGTGTTTTGTCAGTTGAGTAGATTGATCTTAAACATTCTTATCGAACATTATTTTCCTCTTTCCCCTCCTCCCTTATGAACTAATGCAACTGGTATCTGTTCAGAGTGGCCGCCTGACGGCAGGCAGTAGTCCTGGTGCTTCAGGAGTATTTCATCCAGAGGCGGACAGTGCAGAGACGGGTTGCACGCAGCATCAGGGCTTGGTTTATGATGCTGCTCATGCACTGCTGGCAATGCAGTTTATTCTACAGGAAAAACAAAGCAAATCAAACCAAAACCCCAAGAAACACATGCAGACTACCATTATACTTGAATAATTATGTCTTTCATTATTCTAATTGACGTTTTTAATTAGATTGGAAGCAAAACTCCTTTGGATATAGTGAGTAAATGAAAAATGATTGCATGTTGTGTATTTTCATTTTTATTTAAACTTCTTAGTATTTTGCAAATCCTTGTATTCAATCTGATAAAGCCTGAAAAAGAAGAGTCACAACTCGTAACTAGCATGCCGTGCAATTCAAGCAACTGCATGTCTGCTGCTTTCGTTTCCATTGGATTTCCTTCTTGCTGTTGCTCACAGGCTCAAGCTTTGCTAGAAAGTCTGTTGCTTTTCCTCAGTCAGTCTTAGGAGCAAGTGCACGTACCTGACTGGCTTGGCACTTTTCTGGATGTTAAAGTAACTTTGCATTTGGTAATGTGAAATGGAACCAACACCTGCCTGTTTTCTGGAAGTTTGTGGCCAGTTCCAAAGTGGTTCAGAGAAGAAATGTAAATTACACGTCTTCAAGTGAGTCTGAATTTTAAAAGCACTTGTGTGTATTTCACAGTAGAGGCACAAATGAGAGGAGAGTAGCAAAAATACCATTGAAATGCACATTTTTTAAATTGACTGTCACTGTATTTCACCAGCACTCAAATTTTCTAGCTGAAGAGGAAATTTTTTACAGATAATAATTTCTCTAAATAAAAGCCTTCCTATACCTGTTACACAAGTGTATGAAATTTTGCAAAACTTTCACTGGGTAAGAAGGTCCTTAAACCAAAGTATGAGGCTTCACAGAACCTCTGAGGTAGAATTTCTGGCCAGAAAGAAACATGATATACATGATTCGAGCGTGAAAGTTCCAGGTTCGAATCTCTGCCCTAACTGACAAAGAAACTGAACTTCTACATCCCGGGAAGTGACCAACATATTATGCTGGCTGGTACTGGGTAGGATCTCTCGCTCTCGTTTGGAGCTGTCTTGCTTCGTCTAAATACTCATTGGGTAAGAATCTGCTGTATAACCCACTGAGTATGGCACTCCTATGGCTTAATATGAAACAATTTTGTATGAAGTGGAAGAGCTCCAACAGAAGATTAGTGTCCCACGTGAGAGCCAGTGGCCTGGAGGTCGGCTTGAATTTTGAGATTTAGATATGTATAAATACTTGAATATTGTTCTCCTATATGTCAGGTAAGTGTCCTGTTTGCATGGTGGTGACTGTTCTGGTAGGGTATTGAATATTTGCACTTTGTACTGGAAGAGTTGCACGGAACTACTAATAAATTTCTTCAGACTCAGTCTACCTAAGCTCTTGCAAAACTTCTTGCTTATGTTATTTTAACTTCACCCATAGTCTATGCATGTGAGTGAAATTGATATAAACACTGATTAATTTTATTTTTAAAGCCTCATTTTAGGAAAACATATCAAACACTGGGTTAAGGATGTGTTGTGGTTTTAACCAGATCAAATTAAAATAATTTGATCATTTCTACTTACAAATATGGTGAGAGCTTTTAAGCTTGCTTGTCCCCCCGAGGATGTGTTTGTACCACTTCACCTTTGAATTACTCAATCAGGGATAATTCTGAGATTTAAAAATGTGCTTCCCTGGTATAAAGTAGTACAGAGGTTAATTGTATTACTTTTTTCTATCTCGTCTGAAACAACTGATGAGCGTCTTCAATCTTGTGCTTGCTACTTGCTGTGGAAAAGCCTTTATTTAAAAGAAGCTGCTGCTGGTCTGTTTTCCCCATTAGAGACAATTACCTATTGCAATTTATCAGGAAACATGAGATTCGAAGTGACATCCGAGCTGATATATTTTTATTCAGTTCTGAAAGTGACATTAAAAATTGTTACTAATTGCCACTTCTGAATGACCTTGTAAGTGATAAGTTACATTGCTATGTAGTTATTGCAGAAGAGCAATGTTCAACTATTTCTTTTGTCTTAATTGCCTTTTCATCAGCTCTTCATGTGTGTGAAAACGCTGAATGCGGTTTGCTTAATAACCTTTCAGACTAAAGGCCATTTCTAGATCATACACATGTAATCTAATGTTTTGCTATTTTACGATTAGTATTAATAGCACCAAACTGAAGAAGTTCATTAACAGGAAATATGTGTGTTGGAATGCAGAAGTTGCCTTACTCACTAAAAGAGTAAAACTTTTGAAGAAAAGTCACTTTAACTTCAGTGGTAGTTAGATGAAATCTGTGACATAACTACTAATCGTGCATTTCAATGGCTGTGCCTGGAGGTGTGGGTGCATGATGGCTTGTACAGAATCATTCACTCTGTTCTCTTTTCGGATTTGAGATAGCACCCATCGTTACAGTGTCTATGGTTTGAAGTTCCTTCTGACACCTTCCTTTTAAAAGCGTAGCTTAAACCTTTTATGCATGATGAAAGTATTATCTCCTTTTCTGCCTAATGGTAGTTTGAAATTACTGAGATGCTCCATGAAGCTTCTTTTTTTCCTTTTTTTTTTTTTTTAAAGACAGGGCTGAATTTTAAAATATATTCTAGTCTATAAGGACATCCATGTAAAGTATCCTGACTCATTAACTGGCATATCTGAGTCAAAAAAAAAATGGAGGGGGGAAAAAAAACCCCACACCATATCCTGCCATATAATCCTTTATTATAACCATAGAATAAAATCAAGCAGAAAATCCTCTTATGCCTGTAAATACCCTTAATGTACAAATAAAATAACCTTGTGAGAACTGAAAAAGTTATTAATCTTCATACAGAGCTGGGGGAGAGAAGACAGTTTATAATAACAGCCTTGTAGTGCTATTAGTTTGTAACAATAGACCTGAATAATTGACATGTTTTACCTTACTTTGTCTGGATCTCACTCCCAAAGCATTCAAGTTCCTGTTTCGGAGTGTGAAGAAGAATAATTACATACAGTATTAAATAGCGCTGTTCTGGGAAGTGAAGGGGTCGTGCTGGGAATTCCCAAGAGGCAGAAAGAGAGTAAGGGTATCCTTACCTTTTAAAAGGTTATAACCTAACCAGAGAGAAGAGTGGCCACCAATTTCACTTGCAGTGTCTCTGCACAATGCTGGCATCCACTTAAAATTGGTGGGCGATGGATATATAGAAACGTAATCAGCTAAAGGATAGTTTCAGTGGCACAAGAAATTAGAAATGAGAGATGCTGGGACATTCTCCAGTCAGCCACCAGTAACCATAAACTGTTAGTAATTCATGCTTATTTGTCCGTCTGCAGTGAAAGGCACTGGGCAGCTTCTAGCAGGCAGGTACGTACCGCAGCGCAGCAGCCACGCTTGGATTGCTCTGCAGGATCTATGGATTTAAGCTTCCATGGCGGTCAGGGCAAATGGCTTTGAGTGATAAATTCACCTTTTTTAAAAACAGATGTAACTGTGGGTAGCTTCTTACAAGTATACTCTAAGATGGCAGCATTATGGAGCTAGAGCCCCCCAAGGACACACTGTTTTATGTGTTCTTATAACAAGTATATGTAAGTTGCTATAAATGTGTTCTTAGAACCATAGAAACACTGGTGAAACTGGAGAATTTGCTTGATAACTTGGACCTGGTACTTTGAGCATGATGTTTATCCTTCAGATGACTTAATTTTAATTGTTATAAAGCAGTGCTTGACAAAGCATACTAAAAAAATTATTAGTGCTGTGTCTTTAATCTTCCTCTTCTTGCTCTCTTTTATAATTTCTCACGCTGTCTGGCTACGTATCTGAGAGCTACCAGGTTTACCATCAAATTCTTGTTTACGCTTGACTTTATGATGGAGACATTCAGCCTTATGAGTAATAAGCTCATTAAGCCTCGTCTGCATCAGCCTAAGCCGCTTTAACTCTAAGCCATGGAGGTGCCTTTTGTGAGGGGCTCTCCAATCCCACAGTTCGTTCCTTCAGAGCCTTAATTTTGTCAATTTTCTGCGTGGTTTTTTTCATCTACCTGAAAGGCAATTATCCGCCTTGTTCCAGGAGACTTCTGGAGCCTTCTGACGGGTTAAGGAAAGTATTTCTAAGTTAAGATTTTGATCCTGGAATTTCAACAGATGATGATAAATGTAATTAAAAGTGATTAAATTAGTCTGCTGTGCTGGCCTTACGGACTCAGAATAAAGGCCAGTATTAGGCAGGCAGAGGAACAGGCTTAGTACTTGAGTTTGTTTGGTGGGATTTTTTCAGTTAGTTTACTCACTAGAGAAAATCAGAATGTATTCATGTATCCAGAGCTGGCTACTGCTTCATCCTGTTTATAGCTATCTTATATAAGAGATAAACAGTATTTTAAACTGGAGGTGGCTCCACATGGTAAGACCAAATGTGTTTCCTAACCCTGCCCAAACCTACTGAAAAACTGGTGTGGAACTTGATTTTTTTTCTTTTTTTTTTTTTTCCTTTTTT
>VYZM01022915.1:80779-107230 GCA_013398915.1 Dromas ardeola
TTTTTTTTTGTCCTTAGCTGCAGGGATGTGTTAAAATCCGTATTACCTCTTTGTACACACCCCCACTTGCTTATGAGTGGTATTTGCATCAACACACATTTCTTTCCCAGTCCTGACATTTCGCTAGGCGCAGAATATACAAATAAACAAAACTATCGCATAATTTTCTAGCTTTTCCATAGGATTCAGATTAGTGTCCTTGTAATAAGAGATTTGTGACACCTTATGCATTATTAATACTAGCTTGTATTCCAGTTTGATATTTGGATAAATTTGTCCTTGATGTAGGTCTATTAAAGATGAATTTGTCACACCAGAAGTTAAGGCATACATCAGAGTTTAGGATATGCCATCATCTTGCAGTGTAGGCAGGTAAATTGTATGCCTACCACAGGCTTTCACTGGCCTCTTTGGAACGTCTTCCATGTTATCATACCCTAGAATTGTCTGGATTGTCACAAAAACTTCCTTTCTTCTTTTTCTCTTGCAGTCTTTTAGTTAATTCCTTACTCTGTCAAAAAAACCCTCCAAAAACCTGCGTGAAAAATTGATTGTAACCTTAGAAACATTACAAGTCTGTTGTAGTTACTTTCATGCTTTTCTTTCCTTTTTACAATCTCCTATTACTAATTTTCTGTAAAATGCTAATTCCCAGTCACAAAGGTATTTGGAGACTAATTCTTTGAGTAGCTATTAAGTAAAAGGACATGCACATCAGCAATGCTGCTCAACAAATGTTGAATTCTCAATATTGTTGTCAAGACTGTGTATGATTTTTTTTTTTCAGCTTCAATTGGGTAAGTTGTCAGGGTTTATGTGCTATTGTGGCGTGGTGCTAATCCATATAGTTCCTCCTTCTAGATGGACAGAAATGCCCTGTTTGATAAGCCTTTAAATGCTTTAGGATCCCTTAAAATCAAGAGGATCATATAAAAGTGCAATGCACATTACTAGTTGTTTGTAAGAGTTCAAGGATGTGTTGCGTTTCAGAAGACTGTCATCATAGGAACAGGTTCTACTTTGATAAATTATAAAAATGACTCTGAATGATTCACAGCTCACTTATAATTATTCCCAGCGCTAATTATGTGTCAGAATTATCTGAAATGCTGTATCAGACATGGCTTGCATATGCATTACCTGTGTAATCATGAAACTGCGCTTTTTCCAATGTAAACTTACCGACGGCTCTACTCTACAAATCCTTCCTTTTGAGGTCTCCTCACCCACGCAGGCCCTATGATTTCAGGGAAATTAGTTAATCAGGTTAAGGATGTTCATGACTAGCTTTTAAAATACTTTCATAACTTTACTCTGGGGGGAAAAACTTGAAAATACTTTACAGAAAAGGTTGTGAAGTATTTATTCCTCACAGTCCTTCAGTACTCACTGCGGACACCTGAGGACAAAAATATATTTTTGTCTGCTGATTTATAGTCCATGAGAATTTATCCTGTCTCATGCAAAGATTTTTTAAGACTGTCTTGGTGTTTTGTGTTTTTTTTTTCATTTTTCAGCTTCTGGAAAAAACCAACAATATGTTTGAGGAATCTGATTCTGCAGCCACAAAAAGTCCTTTGCATTTAGCTGTAAGTATGAGACATGTGTAAAGTGTTTGATCACTATCTCCTAGAATAATTCCTTAATCTCTGTCTTTGAAGCAGGTTTAATCATAGACTTGTTTTGAAAAAGCTGGGAAGGGATGTAGGCCTAGATGTAACAAAAACAGGTTCTGGTCTGGAATCGTTAATTAAGTTTTTGGCAGTTGAAGCTTTTGGTTCTTATTGACTCTAACGCTCAGGTAAGAAACAGACACAGACACTGAAGTGAAATTAAATGGAAAGTTGCAGTCTCTGTTTATAATTAGTTTATAAATTTGGGGCCGGAGCTTGAACCTATGGCTTTGATCATGGAATGGGATGCTCTGATGTCCTCCTGGAGATGTGCAGAGTGCAAAAAACTGTCTGGTATACAGCAAGGTGTGGGAAAGCATGCTTAAACCCCAGCAGTGCCCTGGGATCATACCATGGAAACTATGCTATCAAAAGGAGATCCAGCACGTGTGGCCTCAGGGATCCCAATAGCTCCCCTTTCCCAAGAACTCAAGATTCATGATCTCTCTTCCCAGTTTTCTAGTGCAGAATCACAGAATAGTTGAGGTTGACATGGACCTCTGGAGATCGGCTAGTCCCGCCTCCGTGCTAAAAGCTAGAGCAGGTTTTCTCAAGGCTGCGCCTCATCACATTTTTAATATCTCCAAGCATGGAGAGTTTACAGCCTCCAGCCAATCTATTCCAATATCTGACCACCATCATAGTAATAATGTTGTGGGGTTTTTGTTGTGGTTTTTTTTTTTTGTTTGTTTGTTTTGTNTTTTTTTTTTCATTAAATGGAATTTCCTGTGTTTAAATTTGCCTTTTGTCTTGTCACTGGGCATCCCTGAGAAGAGTTTGTCTCTGTATCCTTTGCTCCCCCATCAGGTGTTTATACACATTGGTAGGACGCCCTTGAGCATTTTCTTTTTGAAGCTGAACAGTCCCACACCTCTCAGTCTCTCCTCATACGTCTTTCACGGGCTGGCTCTTCACTGAATATCCAGCCTCACCGTGAAGCTGCCCTCTTCTTGAAAGGGAAGAAACTTGCTTACTCAAAAACAGGGGCATGTTTTAGTTCCGTGGGGATCATATCTCTGTTTCTCAGTCAGCCAGAATAGCTCTGACCTGACCTTTGAATTATCCATGCATAATCTGAGGGAACAAGAGCCAAAAAAGTTGGGTTAAAAGACTGAGTTTGTCTTCTCCTGAGTCTTCTCCCCATCTTTTTTTCTGCAATTTGAAGACTGCAGGAAAGAGAGTGTCACTCCCAAGCCCAAAAAGGAGTTACAATCTGCACTATCACCAACACAAATTCCTGTGTTGGGAAGGGACTTGCCCTGCAGCTGGTCAGACACCAAATTCATTTCCTCTCTAGTCCCTCTTGGGCAGAATCCATGCAAGGACACTGCCAGTGGCTCTCCCTCATGTATCTGTTGCTCGTTAACAGCAGCTAATTCACCCCAAACCCACAGTTTTAAAATTAAAAAGCTTTACATAAAACCTCACTATTTTACAGTTCAATTGCAGATATCCAGGAGTGTCTCTGGTATTTGTTTCAAACCCTCCCAGATATTGGGGTGCCTGTGGCCATCCTTCCCCAGGTCTAGCAGCGTCCACACGAATCTCTCCTCATGTGGATCCAGAAAGCCAGCCATCTACACCAAACCACAAAGTCCTGTCCAATGGTTGATACGGTTCAGTGGCCAAGGCCTCTGTTTACAGACATTTGACCCTAGAATGGAAATAGGATTTAGAAACAAGGGGTGGACTAGCAGCCAACAAAATACTGACCTGCCATTCCCTCAGGCTAATAGTGCATGATTATGGTCATGACTGAGTACATGACTGCACAAGGCAAACCAACAGGACGAAAAAGTCAACTGTATTACCCTTTCAAGGAGAGGATGGGGTATACAGTCTGCATGGCACCTTCAACGTAGGTACCTCATAGTGTGTCAAAGATCAGGTGGTTGCTAGTTGTTTTCTAAGTAAAATTGTCATGAAGGAGAAAAGCTGGTAACTGCCATGGAGTATTTTCTGAGATATGGGTTCCCCATGCCCTCATGTCCCCTTGTTTTTCTTTTTCTGCCTTTGCATTTCTGCTTTCCTCAAGTAGTTTTCTTGGTTTAGCAGGGAAACAACTATTCCCTGCACTGTCCTGTTCTTTTGAACTTTTGACAAGGGTCACTAGGAGTAAGCTGCTGCTACCACTACTTCACCTTGAAATTCAGTGGCTCTTTGGTTCCTTGGTGTTTTCATTAATTGCTTCAACTCTGGTAATACTAATTATATCTTCATGTATAAATAAAGGGATGTTCTTTGTGAGTCTAACAGTAAGGAGAGGAGGGCAGTCCCTACAAAGCTGAACGAAATGTTTCCAGTTTCTGGGGCTATGCATTGGGTTTTTGCAATGTTACCTGTGTTTGTGCTGTTGGCCCAAAGCAGCTGTAGGTCTGGAAGTGCATCTACTTGTCCACTGTAGTTGTTTTACCAAATGATCCTACTAGCAGGAATACTCCATGAAGCATCAGCTATGAACAGCAGGTCAAGTTTGTATTTGCACAAAAATCTGCTTTGAGAACTCTTTTAGTTGGAGACCAGCAGATGTGTTGAATTTAGCACACAGGTGATAATCCATGAGACCTCTGACCAGCATCGCTCTAGTGAATCTAGTTTTTGAAGCAAACATTCCCCTGAAAGATACTGTAGAACATGAAAAATGAATTGTTGATTCACCTGTGCTGAATTGGCAAATTATTGCCTGAAATTCCTCCCCTTGGGTTGTTTTGGAAGGTTAGAGCAAATCAACAATCATAATTTCTGTCCCTAAACACTAGGATTTTTTTAGTTTCTTGGCTACAGTGTAATTTGGGAAAATCCTTTCAGGCTGAAGAGAGAATCATAAGGAATCAAGAAAATTGTGTCATTTCTACTGTGTTTAGGAGACTGTGACAATGATGGATTTTATCCATGTTTTACATGAAAGTCTTTGAAAGAAGAGAGTTGTGTTCTTTACATGACACATTTCATATTTCTAGGCCTATAATGGTCACCATCAAGCCTTGGAGGTACTTCTCCAGTCTCTGGTAGATCTGGATATTAAGGATGAGAAGGGGCGCACTGCTTTGGACCTGGCTGCGTTTAAAGGACATGCAGAGTGCGTGGAAGCTCTCATCAGCCAGGGCGCTTCTGTCACTGTAAAAGACAATGTCACCAAAAGGACCCCCCTCCACGCTTCAGGTGAGTGTGTGCTTATGTTATGCTTGTGATGTAAACCTTACATGACAGAAGCAGTTACCTTTTACCCCCCGACTATCCCTGTGCATGTTTTTTTCTCAATTGAAGAAGGAGATTCTGACATGTGCTGAGGACTGCTGCTTGTTTGCTCAGCTCCTGTGGTTAACTCTGATCTTTCATTTCCTTGGCCTTTTTTCCTCTGTCCCTGTGGTTCAGTCCTCTCTCACACAGAGTCCTGTATTTTCCCACACCACTACTGCTCTGCCCTTACCTGCTTACCTCTACTTTACCTTACCTCTCTATTACCACCTACTCTTTAAGATGTGGGATGTTTCCCCTATGACAATGGTTCCTTGGCCAAAAAATCAGGGGAAGAAAGAACACTTGCCTCACTGCTTCTCCTAAGGAAGAAAGGTTGAAAATACAGGTAGGTTGTCATTGGTGATTAAATTATCCTGGTGTTCAAAACTTTCAACCTTTTGCAGGGGCAACACTACAGAAATTCACCCTTTTTCAGTCATTATCCTCCTCCAGAGCTAGCTGGTAAACTTGCTGTTGCTGGGAGTCTGCTTATTCCTCATGAGTTGAGTGTTAATTATGCAACGTGCATAATTAACTGGAAAATGTAGAATTTGCCATGTATTTAAAGGTTATTATTTAATATGCACCTGTCAGATAAATGCGCAGAGGTGCCAAAGGGAACGTTTCTCTTCTGGCTGTTTATCGAGGGGCTGAGTACGGCATAGCGGTGACCTCTAGTGGGAAGTAAAATTAATACTTCATTATTTTCAGAGCCAGACTTAATTATTGTCTTTCTGTTTATCTTTTAATCTTGCTTAGATTAAAATGCATACGCATCCTCTAGTACCGCTTTGCTCTGTGTGTGTGATCACATAAGTGCAACCTGGGAGCATGAGGTGAAACAGACTATTACCAGTTTTGTCTGCAGTACTGAAGAAAACGTGTATAATAGATCTTCACAGCATACTAAAAAATGCTTTCTGCCTTCTGAAATTTCACATCAGAACTGAGTACGTTACTCCCCACAGTAAACTAATGGAGAGGGTTTTTTAGTTGTTTTTGCTAAAACCACAAAATATTAAATCCAGCTCATGCTCACTCTGTTAAAACTGTTGATTTAATTAATTTAAATCAAGATCTGTGCCACTACAAAACTGGAGCTGTGTTGGTCAAGAGCTTTCCTATGGTCACGTCAAACATAGCTTGGACTCTGATGATGAACAGGGTGTGACTTAGGCTGGTACATCTTCACCATAGCAATGATTTTGCATTTATTTAAAAATCTGGATATAGTGACACAGGTTTCTTGTTGTCACAGCTGAATTGTAAGGCTTCTGCAGCACTGAGAAAAGTAAATGGTAACAAAGCCGTGTTTTTCTTAGCAACTCTTAACTTAAAATATGGATTTTTTTGAATGGCTCTGTAGACTAGAATTGAGTATATTTGTTGAATAGAAGGTGTTATTTTTAATAGGCAGAATTATTACCTTCATACAAATTCCGATTGTGGGTTTTTTTCTCTTTTAGTTTCTTTTTGAATTGCCCCCATTACTGTAGCATGAGTGCCTTCCATGTAAAACCAGTAGGAAGATTCGTTGTAGACTTTTCTGATCTTTTTCTATGGAAATCAGCACTGGAGTAAAGCTTCTATCTCCAACTATTATAAAAAGCCACTTGCAATCTGATGATTTTTGTTATCCTGTTTCATAACAATACATTTTGTTTTGGAGTGTTTTAGCAAAGAATGATGCCACCTATCGGAAACGCTGCTTGGTGCCACTGCAGCATTCAGCAGTTTTTATTTGCAATGCAAGTCTAGGAGGTAAATGGGCATATTTTGAGAAATGAAACAGAATTCTCGCTGAATTAATCCCTTGAGTGATAGTGTGCATTTGCGCACACAAAAATGAGTACTTGCATGTGCAGTACTGTGCACTGGAAAGAAGCAAGAAGGCATGTGTGCCCATCCCCTTAAACGTGTTTGCCTTCATTCCTTCTAATTACACAAGCACAAGTGCTCCACAGGACAGTTAAGGAGACCTGAAGTGGATTACGGGATTCTGCAGAGCTCCGTTCAGTAAAGGGATTTGTAACTTTAGTAGAGAAATCACCTAATGAAGTATTTCTTTTTTCTGTCTGTCCTCCTCGGAGAATAGACTTCCTCTGACCCATTATACGGAGAACTTAGCTTAAATGATATGTTCCCTGTGTGCTTTTATTACCACCAGCCTTTCCTCTGGCTTGCTTGGGGAATCCATCGCAAACATTCCCCCAGAGTGTTAGTGCTGTAGCTCTGCTGGCAGAACTGATGTTCCCTGCAGGGTCTGTAATGCTTAGCAGTTGCTGGGTCAGCTCCTAAGAGTTTCCGGGAGTATCTGTTCTAAAACTCATTTACCAAAAGCCTTTTCAGACGTCGGTGTGAACAAGTTATGATTTCTCTTCTTCCTGCTGGGAGAAAGAACAGATCTTTCCCCCCCCACAAAGCCAGTGACTCATGAGCCCTGCAGAACTGTTTACATGTTATGTATATGGCATTACTTAGTGGTAAATAACTAAAAATGTCTTTTATTTTTCTGGGTAGAGCAACTAAGATTATTTTTGGATGAGAGATTTAAATATGATGATGTGGGCCCGTTTCTCTGCCAGAATGATGTGACATAGGTGGTGTCCAAGGGTTTTGCCTCAGCCCACAGGGTGTAGGCAGTGTGAACGCATGACTTGCTGTAATAAGAACACCATCTATATCTACTGAGTACAGGAATTACTGTTTTTCAGAGAAGAAAACACTGTCCTCTTCATCCCATGGAAGGCTGAAGCCTTTAAGCCAGCTGACGCACAGATGGGTTTCCACTGTCCTGCAAAACATAGTAACTCAGAGCGGTTTTCCAACAGCAATGAGTTACATTTTAAAAAGCAAACCCCGTTTTTGAGAAGTAGCTATGGCTTCCAATAATCTTAAATGAGAAAAGATGGAAAAACCCAAAGGGAATTTTAGTCTCTGGTGTTATGTGCCGTTATGAATATGATATTTGTATCGTTGGTCATTTGTTGCAAATGCTTCTTTTTTCATAGCAGCACTGAAGAACTTGCTTGTAGAGCGCACACAGAATTAAGGAGCCCTGCTGATGTACTTCCTCCTGCCTTCTAAATCTGATCGCAGAAAGCCTTGTCTGCCGGCTCGGTCTGAGGGAATTTGAAATGCTGTCTGGTTTAACAGAAATCTTCTCAGTAGTGAAAATCATGATTTCTGTTTTACTCATTTGGGATTTTTCTATGTAAGAGAACTAATCCTCGTCTTACTGAGGTCAGGGAAAAATCAGCTCACCATTTCATCAGCACAAGTTAAATGAAAATTGTGGGAATATTAATTTCTTACACTGTGGAATATTTTCCTTGTTTATAAGGAGATTTCTTACCCATAAGCATTCCAATGGCAAAGTATCTGAAATTAAACTTAATTTAATTAAACATACTTTTTTTCTTTACAGTCATTAATGGCCATACACCTTGTTTACGGTTGTTGCTAGAAGTTGCAGACAACCCTGACGTGACAGATGCCAAAGGACAGTAAGTTTTCTTTGTGATGGGTTTTTTTCAGCTCCGTGATTCAAATAGCATCTCGTATTTCTCACAATTTACTTGAAATACTGTATTTCCTGTACTTCTCCTTACAGAATTTGGCAGAGATTACAAAGTACACATTCAGTTGATCTAAGACATGTGGAAAGAATTATTCATTAATCTTAGCCTCTGCTTCATACTTTAAACAATTCTTCATAGATGCTGAGGGCCAGATTCAATAAAAACTAACAAGCTCCTGAGATGTTTCTATAGACAGTCTTTTTCTTTCTAAAACATTGCTATTTCAGGATTTACTTGGTATATTAGGATGGTGCAGTGGGACAGAATGTTTATTTGAGGTGACACATGCATCTGAGCTGTACAAAAATTTTACTTCTCGTTAAATGACAGTTGTAGAGGGAGAATAAAGTACATTTTTAAAGCAAAAACGTGAATGGTTAAAAAAAACTCATTTGGGGTGCCTGGAACATATCTGACTATACATATAATTTTATCTGCCATTAGTCTTATATAAAAATAGAAGGAGAATAGATCTTTTTCAGAAAAAAAATGGAAGATAAGTTAGTCCAAATTTTGGCTTGAATAGTTTCCTCATGTCCCTTCATCCCCTTTAAGCAATTGCGCAGCATTTGCAAAAGAAACGCGTTGGGTGGTTGTCATCTTGGTAACTAGCAGAGACGTTCATTCACAACGCTTGGGTATTCTAAAGCTCATGTGTCGCTGGAGGTGACAATAATTGTAGGTTATTAAGGGAACAGCTTGTCTTGAATGATGTTGCTCTGTAAACTGCCTACAAATGGGTTTGTTTCTATTTTAGTCATGGTAGTTGGTTGTTAAACATCTTAATAATTTCATACAAAAGGTCATAAAACTCGGGTGTTTTATAGATGAGTATGGTGAATGAAACAGGCTTGTGGGTAGGAATGGAGAGAAATGCAGGGCTTCCTGATTTCTCCATTCTGTAAGTCGGCAGTGGCAAGTAGTATGTCATTTTATAGCTGTGACTGGTTTGTTTTTGCTTTTTCTAGAACCCCACTAATGCTTGCAGTGGCATATGGGCACATTGATGCTGTTTCTTTATTACTTGAAAAAGAAGCATCTGTAGATGCAGCTGATCTCCTGGGATGCACAGCTTTACATCGAGGGGTGACTTAATTTTTACGATTCTTAATTCTTTGTTTTACTGTGACTACAATTCATGTGTAAATACAGGGATGCTGAATGGAGGGAATACTGTAAATGATTTGAAACATGACCAAGCATAATCAATGAGGTAAAAAAGCAGGGCAGATCTGCTCTCAGTAAGGCTCTGCTTTTGACTTAATTTTACATTCGCTTTAATTAATTAGCTAAAATACTGATCAGACCCATTTTTTTCTTGGCTCTAGACGTTTTACAATAGCAATCATCATTCTTATAACTGAGCACCTTACAAATTCTGAAACTAGTTTCTTTGAAAGAACTGCCCAGCAGGTTTTTTCATTTTTCTTGGGGAGGATGGTATAAATAAGTAAGCCTGAAGTTTTTTGTAAAGGCAGTGAAACTCGAGGCAGATCTCATCTTTTCTAGGAGTCGGCTTCTCACCCAATGTGAAGTTGATGCAAGAGGTGGTATTTATACAGAACTCTGCTAACTAGAGTGCGCAGTTCAGCTTAGGACTCCGGCACCAGTCCCTAATAGAAGCTACGGCCATAAAAATTCTCTTCTGTATTGATAGCAAAACATGAACATGCCCAAGATACCAAAGCTAACCTATGTATGATACAGAGGTCACTGATAGTAGCTGGCCGGCTGTTAAAGCAGCTTTTCATATTTCTGATTATATTCTTGATCCTTTTTTTCCTCAGTTCTCTTGCATTCATACATGGTTTTGAGAAGCCAGACTCAGGTTTTCTGAACCTCTCCCCTTGTTCATCTGTTTCCTTAGTCTTAAACTCGTCCTTGCTTTTGTGCCACGCTTAGTGGAGTCTCTTCCACAGACTAGGAATCAAAGCCTTTGAAAGACAGCACCAAATACATTTCAGTGTATCAGTTATCATAGGGACTGATGGGAGCAAAGGAGCTTTCATCTCTGCCTTCTGAATCTCATGCAGGCCGTTTCACATTCACAGGCATCAATCATATTCCCTATTTCCTGGGCAGGAATCTGCATTATGTCAACCTCTTTACTCATTTCTCTATTACCAGATTATGACTGGGCACGAAGAGTGTGTTCAGATGCTGTTAGAGAAAGAAGTATCTATTTTATGTAAAGACGCCAGAGGCAGAACACCTCTGCACTTCGCGGCAGCTCGGGGTCACGCCACTTGGCTGAGTGAATTACTACAGATAGCACTTTCAGAGGAAGACTGCAGTCTGAAAGATAATCAAGGTTATACACCGCTGCACTGGGCTTGTTACAACGGTAAGGTTCTCCCCGTGGACTTTTGCCAAGTTCAGATGCGGCCTCAGTTTTAGGGAAACATGATAACGAAGCAGCCTAACACTTTGAGAAGCTTGAAATGAAGAGGTAAATTATCTCCCCTCTGCTTGCCCTCTGCAGTCAGTGTTGGCTGTGTTTACTCTTCAGTTCAGAAGCCAGGGAAATTCCAGCAATACCCAATACCTCCCAGTGGCTTTGCAGCTCATTTGCTCCCAGTCCCAGGAGGCCGGGGTGAAATTCTGGTTTTTCTGATGTCAGTAATGAAATTGATTTCTGTGGGGCTGGGAATGCTGCTTTGAGGTGTCACCTTCCTATTTATTGATGCGAGAGACCATGTGAATTGATGGATATTCTGAAC
The DNA here is from genome assembly GCA_013398915.1 of Dromas ardeola. NCBI lineage: Eukaryota > Metazoa > Chordata > Aves > Charadriiformes > Dromadidae > Dromas > Dromas ardeola. Next base: position 91,994 of record VYZM01022915.1, read on the forward strand.
TGAACTGGTTATTCTAAACTGGATAATCTGAACTTGCTGCTTAATATAAGGATAAAGCTTCCTAATACCATTATTTAAGACCATCTTTGGAGATGGGTCCAAGACAACATACATCACATCAAAAAGAGACTTTTTTTCCCTTTCCTTTTTTTTTTTCAGTAAGTGCTAATATTAGCATGGATCTATCTTGCTGCTGCCATAAAAAAAATAAATCTGTTTATTTTATCACATAAGATCTTATATACACATTGTGTTCAACTTCGACCTTAAATCCCGATCTGTATAAGCCTAATACAAATTCAGTGAATTACTTGCTTTGTGCAACACTGTGAAATGTCTGATCTCTTTTAGGTCATGAAAACTGCATAGAGGTACTATTGGAACAAAAATTTTTCCGCACATTCTATGGTAATAGCTTCTCTCCATTGCACTGTGCCGTGTAAGTAGAAATCTCCAGTAACAAAAGTTTTAGGATATGTCTGGAAAAAAGTAGCAGTGTGAGAAGAAAGCTTTTTTTTTTTTAAAAGATTATTTGCATGAGCAAATCATAATATTGTGCTGAAAAAGTGGCAGAATAAAGAGTATCTTTGCATAAATTTCATACATTTAGGCTATTTGATGAAATTCTGACTTTTAATTAAATAGCTGCATTTCTGCTCCCTTTCTAGTTTCTTTTCCCTTCCTTACAACTACAGACCTATGCCTTTTCTTCACACAGGCTGGAACTTCATAACTCTTTCATTCTTAGGCCATGACCTGGGCTATAGTGCCTTGGTCCCTGTAAGTATGAGCTTTTGAGGCTCCTTTGAAACCCAATGGCTGAAAGTTAAGAAATTTGTCAGAATCAAGATGATATTTTTTTTAGCAATAGGGACAACATGCTTAATGAAGGAACAATTTGAAACAACCGCCTATGCCATGCTAGAATGGTGTTCTCCGCAGGCCATATTTTTTCCAAGACATTCTCAGCTGAGTGTTTTCCAGACTGATTTTCTTCATGGTCTTTTTTCCTTCTCAGATAATCTCTGTCTGGAAGGTTTGGTACTTCTTACCCAGGTCCTAGCCAAAGGGATTGATCAGTTATAGAGGCAGACTCTGTATCCAAAGTTTTCATGTTGCTTATAAACAACAAAAAGGTGGTGGCTATTATGAGTTATTCATCTTCTTCCATGCATGTATTCTATACATGTTCCTTATTCAAATAAAGCAGTATGTTTTCATATGGGAAGGATTCTAATAGAGTGAAATCGTAACTTTTCATAACATAATTGCAAATGCTTTTTTTTTTAAATGCAAGATTAGTTTGTAGGATCTAACATGCTTACTGAAACACTTATTTGTGTTTTGTATATGGCTTATTGAGCCATCAGAAGAGCAAGGAATTGAGCACTGAAAAAATAAATGCAAACCTTCCTAATTTCTGCCAACAGTTAGAATGACTGTATTCTGTTCTATATTCTATTACAAGAACGAACGTCTTCCAGAAGCAATGATAGGAGTTACTATTGTGTAGGCTTCCCTTCTACACTCTGCATCACTGGAAAGTAGAAAAGTAATTTGTCATGTATCAAACTTTGAAATTATAAAAAAACTAGTAAAAAAAATACTAGAGGAATAAAGCATATATAAAGCACTCTTTTCTCTGCTTAAATTCTGGAATCTGAATTTCTTAGTGACGGCTTTGAATTATTTTTTTTCCAATTTTTATATTCTTTTAAATGAGTATGTAATTCTCAAACCCATTAAAAAGCTGTGCAACTTAAAAATGCCTGCAAATTTAAAATTAAAACAGCTGCTAATCCAGCGTGGGTGTGTGTTAGCTATACTGCATGTCCAACACTGTTACTGAACACTGTTAATTTTCATAATGAAATGAGACAAATTAACAATAACCAGAAAGAGTATTAATTGAGTACATCCATCAGGGAAAAGTATTAAATGTGTGAGTTGGAAGAGATGTGGGCTTCAGTACCTAAAACATTAGAGTAAAGCTTTCTATGTGTAGGTATCTATGACTGAGTGATTTCCAGATCCAGGTGTGTTTGACATTTAGACTAAATTATTTTAAGGTATTAAGGTTTTAATCCTAGGTTCGTGCTGCACTTTCAGTTACCTTTGTGCATAGTCAATTGCAGAATCAGCTTTACTTTAGAGACTGAAGTTCATGGTAGCAGGTGCAGTTTGGTTAAATGGAGAGATGATGAATTACCAGAAATGTGACTGAAAGCATTACGGCAAAGGTATGTTAGGATAACTTAGGAATAACCAATAAGAAATATTAATGGAAAGTGAAGTAAATTAATATTGTAAAGTGGGAAAAGATGTAGACTTTTTACCTTTTTGAAAATGTCTTTCCTTTGGCAGAATCAATGATCATGAAAACTGTGCATCACTGCTCATCGGAGCCATCGATGCCAGCATTGTCAATTGCAAAGATGACAAAGGAAGGTAATAGTTTCGTAAACAAATTGCATTTCATCTTCATGAATCCATCTAGTATTTTTCGTAATTCTTTCTGAAACTCTGGAACTAATCCCTATCTGATATGGTTGAGCTAAGACTTGTCATGATGACTCTTAGACAGCAGTTTACACTGCAACAGAGTTAAATGGTAGCTCACTTGAAGCAAGTGTTCAATTTCATAGTACATATGAAAAGAAATAGAAAAGAAATAGTATTCTGTTTGTTAAGAACAGCTATGACTATAGGCTGTTTTACTGAACCAGTTTTTTTAAAATATTTAAACATGTTTATGTTTGCTAAATGGAGTGATACTATGTACACATAGAAAAGTATTTAATTCAAAGCTTTAATGTTAGGTTAGAATTCTCAGGGCACACAACTCAAAACATCTATGCAGCAAAATAATACTCATACAGCAAGAGATATGCATTCAGCCAGATCCTTAATTTGTCACGTTGATAATCTCCTCACTCTGTGTGTGTGTGTGTATATTTAATTAAAATTAATGAAATTCAAAAAATTGAATACTCATCGTTCATATTAATTAAAACAAATTCAAGACTTTCAGTAATGGTGATTACCTACTCCTGTAAGGGTAAGACCACCGCACCCTTACTGATAAGCAAAACCTGAAGTAACACTATGAGCGGGGTCGTGTACCAACTATCTTTCATCTCTGTTAGTCACACTTCAGACTCAAAATGCCACAGGGAGACAGACAGTGAACGAATTCTAGTGTCTCAGTCTTGTGGAAAGTGATAACCTTCAAAGCAGATAGAATTCCTTCTGCCTTTTATAGTAACATTGTTCTTGTAGCTTGTTGCTGCAATATTTTTGACTATAACTTAAAATACTTTAGTTTTTTTAAACGATAGATCTGTTCTTTTCTGATGGTTCTTCCCATCTTAGGCTTGTTAAAAAAAATAAAATGAATAAGAATGAAGGATTGTACTGCTTTTCATATTATGCAGTGTGCGCCATTAAAATAAATATGCTGCTAATATGAGATTCTCCACAGTATCATATCCACCTTATGCTTCCCTTTTTTTTAAAGTTTATATTGCACCAGGACAGACACTGTAAATATTATTTAACATATTTCAGGTGCTGCTACTATAGCGTTCCCCTGGTGATAACTCAAAGTTTCATATGAAAAAAAAAAAAAAAAAGTCTTGCACTTTCAGGTTGTTGGGAAGGTAAGTAAACAGGAATATTGTCATTCTTAGCAACAGCTGTGGTTGTGTTACTTTCCCCACAGAACGCCCCTTCACGCAGCAGCCTTTGCGGATCACGTGGAGTGCCTCCAGCTCCTCCTGAGTCACAGCGCACAAGTGAATGCTGCGGATCACGCAGGGAAAACACCTCTCATGATGGCAGCTCACAACGGTCACGTAGGTGCTGTAGGTAAGTACATCCTTGCCTCTGTTCGTCTTGAAGGGTGAGTGTTACTGCAGTTAATTGTCCCAAATAAGTAGCAATTTTTTTTCCTGTGAAAACTAAGGAAGAAAAATAAACTGTGCAGATGTCTGTAAGAAGCTACCTTTACATCTTTAAAAAAGTCCTTTTTCTTCTCAGCCATTGTTTCTCAGTAGTCTTGGTGAACATTTGCAATAACAAACTGGAGTCATATTTCCTACTAGGAGCACGCTGTAAAGAGCATGAGGGGAGTAGTAACTCTGTTCTCCTGTTTACTTACTTGATTTTATGGAGCAGTAAAACTGCACTTGTGAAAAAGATAGTGTAACCTCTTTTTCTGCTCTATTATAGGAAGCCCTATTCTTAAAATGGCAGCTATCAGCAGCTGCTTTTCGAGGCCAGACTATACACTATAGACATACGGATTGGGGTCATACTGGCTTAACAGAATTCCCTTTTCTCTAGCTTCAACAGCACAGAGTGCACCCTGAATTCTTTATATGCACTTAGTCCTCTCAAAGCAGAATCCACAGTTGTTCTCAGGAGGTGATTCAGGCAGAGCTTGCCGATCTGCAAATAGGGAAGTTCATAAATAAATTAAGATGAATATATGTTTGATAGTTTGGGACATAGTGAAGGAGCCATTTGCTCTGCCTTTGCTTGCTGATTAACTGCACGAGATTAGTCTGTTCTCATTTGTTATTTTCACTTCATGTTCATAAAACTTACATCACATAAAGGCTTAATTGACTAGCAGCTATGCACACTTATATTGAAATAGTAATTTTTTTTCCTCTGTTTTTACATGTTTGTCTGCCCATTGGGTTTGTTCGTTGATTTCTATTCTATACCCTCAGACTTTTTGGTGAACATTGCCAAGGCTGACCTGACATTGAAGGATAAGGAGTTGAATACATCTTTGCACTTGGCTAGCAGTAAAGTAAGTTGAAGACCTCTGTATGCTTCTATTCTCTTCACAGTCTGTATGTATGTACGTGTGTTTATGCTCCTAAAAATATTTCTGCAATGGAAACGTGATGGTCGAACTTGTTGTGAAGAAGGGAGATTGTTCCAAGCTTTTTCTCAAGTTTGTTTCAAGGTTTAGTAAACTGAGAAATCTGGATGTCTCTTAAGACAGCTGAAACATAAGGAAGGGAAACTAAGAGAAATACTGGAAAATCCTTTGAGTTTTTACCAAATAATCTCACTGTAAAATAGCTTAACATAGGTTCAGTGGCAGAAGTGGCAAAGAAAAAAAATGAAGTATTTATTCTTTTTTCTTACTCTCCAGTTTCTGCAGAAGGAACACAAAATTTTCCCTTACGCTCTGTAGCAGTAAAATTAGAGGCATTGATTAGGTTGGTGGTGGTGTCTTTTCCCACCCTTTCTTCCTCTTAATTCCAATTGCTACTGCTGTTTCTGCAAGAAAAAATGCCCATGGGATTCCATCTCCTGGGCCTTTTCTTTTGCTGCTATCCACAGTATGGATTCCAGTTTGATAGTATTACTCCGGTTTCTGCAAACACATGAGCTGCCCTGAATTCTCAAGGTCCTTCAGGCAGCTGTTCACCTGCCAGGGCTGTAGTCTCGTCAGAAATAAGGCCTGGATCTGTATTATTTCAAAAGGGATTTTGTAGGAGCTTATTAATAATACACAAAGGCATTTAAAAACCCAGAAAGTATAGTATTAGTTTTTGAGATTAAACCACCTCTTTCTATGTTACTATGTAGTTCTAATAAAGAATGCATTGAATGCACTCTCAAGAGAAATAGCGGTCTTCTCTGAAAGCTGGGGAGGTGAATTCATATATAATAAATGAAGGGCTGAAAGACAGGTGAACATCTAAATTTCTAAATGTGCTAAAACATCCTAGCAGTAGCAGTTTGTAAATGGTATTTTAAGGCTCCTACAATTCACTTACTACACATCCTTATGCTTGAGTAGCATGTTTTGTATTTCAAACTGAGTTATTAAATTTCACTTTTATGTGTAACATTTCTTTTGCCTCAATTACAAACTCCTCAGCAAATTAACACTATTTGTTATTTTCCCAACTACAGGGTCATGAAAAATGTGCCTTGTTAATACTTGACAAGATACAAGAACAGAGCCTTATTAATGCAAAAAATAATGCATTGCAGACGTAAGTATAGCCTGATCCTTTCAAGTTCAGTTGACTTACCAGAAGATCCTGATTTAGCATTTCAAATTAATTTCTCAGATACTTTCATAGAACAGAAAAGTTAATTTCTGATTTTTTGGAGTGCTTGCCCTTGAACACCAGATTTGTATTGCATTTTCACTTTTAATTTTGATTCCTTTGATGCCAATTCTATACATGGTCTGGTGGAAAAATTATATGAGGTCATTTATTTGAAGACTATATCAAAATGTCTATTAATCGTGTGAATATGTAAGCATACATCTGGCATTTCCTAGCTTTTTGAGCTTCATCTTAAATCTAAATAATTTATTTAGACTTAAGGTGATACATTTAATTTTCAGAGGGTTTTTAGGTCGTATTTTATGTGCAACTTCCATCCATACCATGTATTATCAGCAAACTTGGAACCATCGATATTCTTACTCCAGCTGCAACTGTTTGACTGGTATGGGGGAATCCCGCAAGAGAAGATTCAACTACGAGTTCAAGTGGCAGATCATCTAGTGCTTGCAGAAGAATTCATTCCATCTTAGCCCTTTTTCCCCCTCTTCCAGTAAGAAATTGTTTTTCCCATCCCACTAGCTGTCCCCAAATGGGAGCATGGGGTGCTGGCCCGGGAAGGGAGCAAACCGGCGGTTATTTTTAATTTCCAGCTGCTCTGCGGTAATAGAGATTAGCAATCGAGTATTCAAGGATAAAAAGGCAATATAATAATTTTTTATTATAGTAGTATTATAGTACTATATCTGTAGTAGCCAGATTGAAGGATGGAACAAAGGCATTTCTTCAGTCTTAGATTCATTTTCCTTTTAAATGTCAATTGTGTGCTGCAAACAGTGGAAAACTGAGAGCTTTTTAAAGAAAGCCTTTAGACTGGAAAGCATTATGCAATCTTTGTGTATGTAAAGGTAATTATATTCATCTTGCACAAGTGTTTTATAGATGTGGAACATGAGGATTATTTTAAAGGCTGTAATGTAACTTAATGTCTACAACATAATTGTAATGATTCAAAAAAGGAACACCTTCTCTTTCTGATGCTGGGTATGCTTTAAGAATTACTTAACTCTTTTTAGAAAGTCTATTTTAAACTGAACTTGAATTTAGTCGTTATGTTTTTGTAGACCTCTCCATATTGCTGCACGGAATGGCTTAAAGATGGTGGTTGAAGAGTTGCTAGCCAAAGGGGCATGTGTCCTAGCAGTAGATGAAAATGGTAAGTAAATAATACACTTTGACAATCTTCAGTAGGACCCAACAGGTAATTTTACAACAGACTGAAGCAATAGACTTAAAAGCTGATGATAGACATCACTGATGCTTTTATCCTTCCAAGAACAGACAATGAGCTGTGTGAGTACCTATTAAAAAAAAAAGATACTATTTATTTTTCTTTAATATAAAAATGTATTCTAAACATCACAGCGGTCCCTTTTACTGTTCATTTTGCATGTACTGTCAACAGCTAGTCTTTTTTAATGCTTGAGTCCAGTGGTAACTTGAATTTCCTAAACATGCAAGTGGCACCGGATAATTCTGACGCCTTGCAGAAGAATTAAGGATTATGCATTCAATCAGCGCATGTTTTAATGGGTAGGAAGAAAACCATCAACCTATGTTTGATTGTGTTCCAGTTCATTCTGAGATCAAAGCTTGTGCTTACCAATTGTCTGACCTAATCCAAGATGCAAGTAAATTACTGTTGCCTCATAAAATACATGATTAGTTAATAAATATGATAATTTTGTTTCAGATCTCAATGAAGTCCTTCCCTAAACATTATAAAGCCCATAGAGGGCTGTGCTTCTATAATTAATGTTTTCCAAAATGTCTTCCTGAAATAAGCTGGTCTTTCTTACAATACTGACTTCATGGCATTAATGTAACAATTCGGTATCTCCATCTTCCCGTATCTGTAAAGTAACAATAATAATACTCACCCATCATTGCAAGTCATTTGAGATCTATGGATGAAAAGAACTCAGTGGTGAGTATTTACTATTAACCCAATGCTAGCTAGATATACGTGCATGAATGAGTTCCACTGAAGTTATCTGGCCCTAACTTCGTTTTAAAGATAGGGGAGAGAAAAATGAACCAGCCTAGCTTCGAACCACAGTTTTTTTCATTATAATTGTACATACGGATCCAGCTAATTTGCATGTATGTAATGAGTAAAAATTAAGTTTAAATTTGGTACACATCTAGTTTTTCTAGGAACAACTGCATATGCAGTTTAAAAGAGAGAAATTAAGTACAATTTTAGTGTAAGTACAACTCTAAAGAATATTCACACTTGCAACTCAGTGGAAGGGGAAATTCCCTTCAGGGCATGCATTCACTGCAGTCAGTGCTTAAATGTGGGTAGTTTGCTACAAAACTGTACTCCCATTTGTCCACCAAACTCCTCTACACTGCAGGTGTTCTCAGCTTACTTGAGGCAGCAGGAGATCAGTAGTGGTCATTGCCTCAGATCACTATTGCTGCAGCACTTAAGATTTAGCCATCTTCAAAAGGATTTGTTTGCTCTTAGTATGAAGTAGGATTTGTTCGAAGGTGCTGCAATACTATGCAGCAGCCTGCAAAACGTAAAGAGAGCAAGTGTAATCAGCATACTGGTTTCCAAGATTTGTACACGTGAAGAGCTGCTTTAGGGGCAGCGCTTGGACAAGAGCCATGTTAAACTGCAGTGAAGACAAAATTTTAATATCTCCCCAGTTCTTCATTTTACTGACATCTGTAAAATATTAACTTTGTATTTAAAGCGTATGCCATGCTTTCTGAATACAGTCATTATTCTTCTAACATAATATAAATTTGGGTAACTGAACGTTCCATATAGTCGTACCTGCTATATGTGTGCCATGTGCACTGGTCTAATTCTTTTCTCTCATAATTTAATTCCTAAATAAAATGCGTCCTGAGTTGAGTAGATACTCAACTGATCAGTCTTTAAAATCATTTGCTTATTACTTCAAAATGGTTTTAAACTAATATCTTTTATGTTCTAATGAAAGTCATTGTTCTCAGAATGAGACTTGTTCATAGGCACAGAAACTGAAGCCGGTTTCTGTCCCTGTTGCTGTACTCCCCGTGTTCTGTATTCATCATACTGTCTGTGCTCTAGAACTGTGTTTAGCAAGTGCTTGTATTCATATCGTGAAGTCTGTTTGCTGCCTGATTTTAAAAACTCCAGTGCTTGTTGTGGTCACAGTGATTTAAATGCTCCATAAAGTGTGTATTTCCCCAGCATGTCTAATTTAAAATAAGTAACATACCCCTGTTGCCTGGCATGATTGTAACGGAACATACATCTCCTGCTTACGATGTCACCTAGAGATGTATATGAGGAATGCTCAGTGCCATTCTCAGTGCCCTTAGTACTAACCATTGCCTTGTCTGCATTTGTGCCCAGGTCATACGCCAGCCCTGGCTTGCGCTCCTAACAAAGACGTGGCTGACTGCCTGGCACTCATTTTGGCTACCATGATGCCTTTTTCTCCTTCCAGTTCAATGACGGCTTTCAACTTCGTTTGTTTTAAAAAAGACAATTTGGGCAGGACACATCTCTGCGATGCCTCCAGTATGGGTAGCATTAACTCTTACAATAAGCCCTTGAGTAATAACATAGGAACAGAGGATGGGTACAATGAAAACGATTCGGATTCTGAAACATTTTGACTTTTTGGTATTCAAACACTTTTTTCATTATTATTTCATTTCAGCTTTATTTTTGTCTTTTTAAACAGCTTAAATCCCACAGCTATATTCTTAACTACTATTGTTGACAAGTAGGTATTGAAAGATTTCTAGTGTTGATGAGAAACAAGCCTTTAAATAACAAAGTTAGAGGGATTTACTGGAACATATTCCCATTAATGTTCTGCAGCTTTTCAGCTTCCTGATGTTTTCTTTAGGCCCTAAGTGCCCCTGTGGAAAGTCTCTACCTCTTATTTTACGTAGAAAAGAGATAATGCCTTTTTTCTTTTTGACAGCACAAATAAACAGGAAACTGTTTGTAAAAACTTCTTACATGTTTTAGCTGTACCTTTAGTACACAAACATAGTTCCAGCGTAGCCTCCATAGATTCGAGCATCACCCCTTTCCTATGTTTGTCTGTTTCCTGCTTCCAGGGGCTCTGTTAATTAGATATTTTGTTTTTACACAAACCAAAGGTAAAGTTGTAAATCTTAAAAACTGCCTGTATTACTTTTCTACAGGAAATGAAACCTTTTACATTCTGCGTGTATTAAGCACTTAAACGTACAGAAGGCACTTTTTACAGTTCTTAGTTGCAGCACACAATTAGAAAAATATAGTTATGAACTCTTTTGGCCAAATTCTACTTGTCTCACCATATTTTCCCACGGACACTAGTGGAACCACTTGTGTGAAATGAAAAATCACTTGGCCCTTATTTTTTTTTTTCAATTCAGCACAAACATGTACGGTTTATTTGCACTACAGAATTAGGGTCATTAGATGTTTCTGTCACCTGAGCCATTAACCAAGAATCTAGTACCAGAAAAAAAAAAGGGGGGAAAAAATCAGGTGTAGACAAAGGTGTATGTAAAAGTTTATAATGACTTGCCAACTTAAATGGATTTTTTTTTTTCCTTTTCTGTGCTTAAATAACTTATTTTTACTGTAAACAGTATCAAATTTTAAAATACTTTTGCCAGTGTTCGGAGTAACAGAGCAAAGGTAAAGCAATGAAAGCATAACACCAAAAGTTGAAATACCAAACACCAGAAAATATAGTAGTGTGCCGTGCGGGGGATTGGAGATACATGCTAAAAAAGCCTATTGTCACCAGCTTTTAAAGCAAGGTCAACTTTGTGAATATGTTTACTCCTTCTGCCAAAGTTTCTAGGTCAAATGGACCACGACCCTCGTCTGCAACAGATGTACAAAAGGAAGAATGAGACTTTGTAAACAAAAACAAAAACAAAAAAAAACCAAACAAAAAGCTATCATGAACTAACCAGCTGTACCAAGAGGACCAAAATGCTTCAGTAATTAAATGGAAGACTTTGCTACTTTTATTTTTTTTTTTTTCAAATGTGAGTGACATAATGAAGTAGTTTTTCTAAACCATAAAAATATAAACTTTTGAGGTAATGACTTGTCTTGAGTGAATTTTACATTTTATGACACAAGTTTCAAGTTGACATTTGTAACTGATGATGTGTTGACCACAGTTGGGTTTTTTTCCAGACTAAAGAATATGTTCATATACTTTTAATGTAAATGTGTTTGTATTTATTTGAAACGAAACAAATGCCCAGGAAAAATAACTATGGCTTGTTCTCCTTGTTAGCATTTGTGCATACTATTTGGCGTGATGAGAAATGAAATGTGAATCTAGGCAAGACTGATGGCCTGAGTAGAAAAAGGAAGAGGGGATGCACTTTGGGAGAGCACCCATCTTTTATGGAATGCAAAGATTAAGTCCACGGGCTATATTGGTAAAAAGCAGAAAGCAAACCATCTTCCCTCATTTAAGAGCATAAGACTGGGATCAACCCCTTGCTAGACAAGTGAGAGAACACTGTACATCTACAGTAAAGACGGGGAAGAGTAGCGTAGCGTGGAGTCAAGGTGTTAAAGTTCCTGTGATCCACACTCAGGCTGTCTGCAGGCCTGTATCTGTGCTGGGAGGACAAGACGTGCTTCCTCAGTGCACGCTTTTCGGCAGGGTAAACGAAAAGTAAGGATTTTCATTTCAGTTGCAGTTTTTAGCCGTGTTGAACTGAATTGTTAAAAATGTGTTGGCTAATTCCAGTTCTTTAATTAGGAAAAATATTTATATATTAACTTTAGTTTGCCTTGCTAAAATTAAATATTCTCTTTCCTTGAACATAAACAAATTTCCACAGTTTACGACAAAAAATCACAAGGGATAGTGTCTCTAAAGGCAAACATTTATTTTCCCTCAACTCTTTATTTCCTGCAGTAGAATGACAGAGCACCTGAAACCGTGGTTTTCTCCTCAGAAATACCACAGAATAACATTTTTATGATTGATATTTCTCAATGTCTTTGCTTTTAAAAGTTGCAGGATAGCAATAACCACCTTACTCTAAGCACTGAAAATAAGAGGAGAGATCAGTTGTTAAAGTTTTCAGTGGTGTCTGTTCAGAAATGAATAGAAATCCCAAATTTTCCTTTTTTTTAATGTGGAATGATGGCATTGAAAACAAATAAACAAATGGGAAACGGCTGGCACCTGTCTAACAGCAGGATAAGCCTTTTAAACTTATTTTCACTGGAGATGTAGGTAGGCTCCTTGGCAGGATTAGTTATAAGTCTCACCGTGAAATACAGAAAGTTACGCTATCCTACATGAAGTTGCTTCATTAGGAGAAAACCAGTCCTCTTTACAAAGAGGATGTTGTATTAATTTAAGCACCCATTAAAAAAATGTCAGTATTTTACTTGCTACCATACAGAGTTACTGAAAATACTTCTGTATGTTTGCAATACCTCGTAACTCTTGTAATTGCGTAGTGCAACAACTGCTGCCTCCTAATGATGGATACAACATTATAGAAGCATAGGTCATTACTGAATTACTTTTGATCCTTCTAAAGTACAAGAGGTAGAAGATCCAATTCCAAACTTTACTGATTGAACTTTTCTGTAAACTAACGATGTAAATATGCAATATTCCAAAAAATCATAGAAACATATGATTTGTCAGCATCTTAAGGACATTGCAAAAGTCGTGTTTGAGTATGGTGTATTTAGGAGGAAAACTGTCACGAGCAAGACACTTGGAAGTACTCAGTATTGGCCTATCCCACATCTCACGTCAGTTACCAGAATCCCTTTTTTTGTATGCTAGCACATTAATCTGTAATATAATTTATCACATGTAGAAATAAATTTGTAATTTAGAGCAGGTATTTAAGCATGGGAATAATTTTACTCTTGTAAATAATCACCTTGCCTTTCTGTGGACTTTTTACAAGAGTAGAGTTAATCATATATAATTGTTGCACTTAACCCCGGATCCTGCAATTTACAGTAGGTGGACGACCTCTGTGTCCGCACCAAGCAAAGGTTATTTGGGGAGAGGCAGCCGTCTGCCCGGCTGTATTGGCAGGATCGTTTCATCCTGTATTTTAACCACAGCTGCAGGTGGAATCCATAGCAGGATGGGGTCCCAAGTCTCTCTCATAAATACTAAGTTACAACCTCCGGACTGCCTGAAATTGCTGTGAAATAGCTCAGGGGATTTCTGTTCATCGCTACTAAAAGGGCACCATAATGTGTTTGGTACTTTTATGCAGTAAACAACTGCCAGATCATTGAATTAGAACAAACACATGAAATGAATTGTTTATCCATTGTACTGTTGAGAAACTTGGTTATGTATCTTGAGGATGATTTTGAAAAAATTTGTGATTTTTATTCTTAGTCATGTAAGAAATATTAGAGTGCCTTTTTATATTTGTGTATTATGGAAATGTTTTGTGAATCTCGGGTTTGGTTGTTTTTTTTTTTTCATTTGAGTGTTATAAAAGCAATATATTACCAGTAAATTTTCATTTCAGACCTTCTTTGAATGTATAAAGTGTTTCTTTTTTTCGTATGTTCTACCTGCATTGAAATGAAAATTAATATGCTAAATTTCTATAGGAATAATGTATAATTTTTGCAGTGCTGAAAATGCTTTCTTATTACACAAAAAGTAAACCTTAGGTCAGTGTCATAGGAAAGGGCGTTTTAAACTAGTGACAATCTGAGTGTGTGTATAAAATGTAATTTTATGCGTTTCTTATGCAGTGATCTACATATTAAAGCCAATATCTTATGTTTTGTAGATTTTGTCTTATGCTTTAGCATGTGCAATATATCTTTACAAACCATGGTGATACGAATCTGGTGCCAGTGTTATATTTTGCATAACATTTGTAATAAACAATATAAACTATTGTTTGATGGTTTCAGTGGGGTTTTGTCGGTATTGTTTGCTTTTGTAAATTGAAGTTTAAGGATTTGGGTAAATGTCACATGCAAAATGTGGAAAAAGATTTACTTCAGTGAATGACTTGGAATTCAACCTGAATCTTCTCAAGCACAGTTTAGTAACTTTTTCAACTACTGAATGCTGTATTAATGTAATGAAGAACCTTAACTGTAAACTACTATTGAAATGCATTCAGATGGTTATTTTTACAAATAAAAATGGTACAAATACTGTTGAAAACCTGAGTAAATTTTCTTTTAAAGGGAGTGGAAAGGCTTATTTATTTAGCAGCAAAGATGAAAATGCAACTATGTATGTATTTCTACCTTGTACTTCCCTCTTATGTCACTACCCCTCATCTTAGTAAGTTGATGAAAAAAGAACTACTTTTTTTGGTCAGTTAGTAAATTAATGTTAGTTTTCACTGAGGCGCAACACCAGCAATCGTGGGTTTGTCATGCACCGGGGGCTGGGCTGTCCCACAGAGACTAAAATCCAGTGATGAAAAGTGCGTACATATACTAAAAGATAGGAAGTTGTTAGAAGTGCTTAATTAAAACAAATAAAAAAAACCCCACCCCTCCGAAGCCAAAACACCACCACCCACGTCTTTTTACGTGTCGAGTGCTTGAAGCTTATGGATGTTGTGACTAAGCTCCTAACAGGACAGGAACCTTGAACGCACCCGAGCAGCGGAGGCTGCAGGTTTATTTTCGGCGAGGTCCGTCCCCCGGCGGTACGCCCGCCTGGGCTGCGGGGCTCCACCGGCGGCCCGGGCCCTTGCCAGCGGGCGGGATAAACCTGCGCCCCCCGACACCCGGGAGGGCATTTTGGAGTCCGGAGGCGCCGCCCGAGGTCAGGCTGCTTGCTGAGGCGGGCGGCGAGGGGAAGGAGTCTCCTCATGGGCCTCAGCCCGGGGCGGCGCCCCTTCAGCAGCAGCCCCGCGGTCCGGAGGCAGTTAAGCAGGCGCACCTCAGCAGTAGCGCCATGACTTGACCTTCCTATCATGGCGGACACGCCTTGTCCCCGCAAGCTACTAGCTGCAGGAAGCCCGTAGGTAGGTTCCTGACCTCCCCGTAATGGCTCCCGCCCCCGCGACATGGCGGCCGGACTCTCCTCAGCCTGGCGGAGCAGCGGCTGGCCAAGCGCTGGACCTCCCCAACATGGCGGCCGCCTTCCCGCTCCCGGCGGCGGCCAGGTTGTGGCGCCCGCCCGCC
>VYZM01022915.1:107324-122891 GCA_013398915.1 Dromas ardeola
GCGGGCCGCCGGCTGCCCGCCGTGGTGGCGGCGCTCTTCTACGGCGCGCTGGCGGCGCTGGCGCTGTTAGGGGTGCGGGACGTGCTGTTCCTCTACGAGGAGAACCGGTGCAGCATGACCTACATGTACGAGTACCCCGAGTACCTGGTGAGTGCGGCGGCGCGAGGCGCTGAGGGAGCGGTGTAACAGGTGGGAGCCCGCCGGCGGGGCGCTGCGGCTGGCGGGGCGGCACCGCCCGCATGGCCGCGGCCGGGCGCCGCTTGCCTGAGGCGCGGCTCTCCTGTGGCTTCTCTCCTGTGACTCCCCTCCTCTTCCCTGCTGCAGGGAGAGGAGAACAGCCCCAGCCGAGGGAGGGCCACCGCGCAGGCGGCTCCTGAGGGCTCCCGTAACTTTCGGGTTAGCTAACTTGCCGCTTCCTGAGGCGGCCTCCGCCGAACGGCAAGCGATGAGCGGGGCAAAAATCGCTTTGGCTTCTTTGAGGAGTCGGTGTGGGCGAAACACGCTGTTCTGGGCTGCCCCCTGTGGTGGTGCACCTGGGATGGCTACAGACGGGAAGAGCTGCCTGCCTGTAAGGTAACGAGGTGCTTTGTACTGACGCCTGTACAAAAGAAAATGACTGGAAAAGCGTCCAGTTTTCTAACCTGTAAATGCCTGTAGTGAGCTGTAGTCCTGGTAAAACCGGTCACCCAAGCTTTTGCAAAGGAAGAGGCTGGGACAGGTCCTTTGGCAGCACTCAGAGCACTGTCAGTGCCCAGGAGGTTAAGTCTTGTACTTCTCGGTCCTTGAGTGTGAAGCAACTAATGTGTCGAAAAAGTGAATAACTGAAATTCAAATCTGAGTGTGTTTCTCAAGGTAGTGAACAGCAGTGGAAAGTCTTCCCAGTGAGCACTTTGCAGGGTCCCACAATGTATGAGGGAACTTGTAAACCTGACAGAAGTCCCTCTTGCTTTGCTAACGAAGCCTTTTAGAAACCTCTTTTACGACCTCTTTGAAAATCTCGGATCAGTTTGAGCGAGAGGACTGCTGATGGAACTGTTTTCCAGACACGGTATTATGGCTTAGTAGTGTGAGGATGTAAATATGTGAGTATATATGTAGGTTCACTGCTACTACTGCATGCAGTTGCTACAAAACAATTTATCTTTTTAATAGTAGATCTTACTACAGGATTTTCTGTCCTATTAAAAGCATCCCAAAGCGTAATTTGTTGGCTCCTGAACATTCATTTAGCATTATCTAGGATATAATTTATGCTGGAAAAAAAATGAAGTATTCTAAATAATATTCTGTTCTGAAGTAGGTTGCAAGCTGGCTTGCATAGTAAAGAAGATCTTAAAGCAAAACCTTAGCACCTAAATTGGTAATGAAGCAGCAGGTTAATTTTTGGATCTATTAATTTTCATTTGCTAACCTTGACATAGTTGTATTAGCCTGCAAGAGAGAATCTTGGTATAGCTACAAGGGATGTTTTGTCAGTGGTGTAGGACAAAATTTTTTAAGCAGTTATAAATACTTCAAATACTACATGGTAAGTTTTCAGATCTCCCAGCAGCCAACACCTACTTCAGCTTCAATCTGAAGCCATCCAACGGAAAGTTACTCGTAAAATCTGTGTGATGTTACTGGCAGTTGCATGAAATTCTCATCTGCCACCACAAATCTTTCGTATTTACTCGTTACGTCAGGGCTTAAATTCTAAGCCTCTTTAGGCAAGTGTTGTGCTGGTAAGAGATGCAAGGCTTAAGGGTACGCAGTACTTCCATGCGGGAGATGTAAGTCACAGGTGGCTGTATTGCCTCTCAGAATTTCTATTCCCTGAATAATAATCACTTTTACTGTGTGGAAAACAGTACTTTTGCTGGGGGGGGAATGATTAATTTGTCTGGGTTTGCTAAGGCATTATACTTTTCAAATACCTGTTTATTGTTGGAGGGGTTGTTTGTTTAATTTTTGATATCTTGGTAATGCCGGCATTGGTAGGCAACCACAAGGTAGGAATTTCAGGTGAAAGGTACCGGTCCTCCCTTCCGGATTGGGCGTCACATTATAAAACAATTAACTATTTGAGTAATTAAATACAAGAAGTTTGATTTCTTTCATGTCTAACAGTGTGAGTTAGCTCACAGTCAAGCTAATATGAAGTAATGGAATTAGTTTGGATTTTTTTTTTCTTTTTTTTGTACTTAACCATATTTTTTTGCATGAGTTGTAGAATTCCAGTGTTTGAATTTAACCTATCCTTGTCCTGTCCAGCTAAGCTTGGTAAGAGATTCGGAAGTTAGTAATGAGGAGTTTTTCACATAAGCCTAATTTCTTTGGGAACCAGGGTGAAAAATGAAGCCTATGTTGACATTGTAAAAAGTTACTGTAGCTCGTTACAACCAATTATATAGCCAATGTCTTGAGAATTCAGAATTTAAAACCACTGTCATGGAACATGAACGCCTGTTTTCCTCTGCAGTTATGCGATGCCATTTTGCTATAATATTTGATATACAGAATACAGAAAAAAACCAATATTTTGGTAGTACGATTCTCATGGATTGTGCAGGTTTTTTTGCTTTTGACACTGACCCAAAGAAGGGCAGCTTGTTAATTTTATGTTTCGGAGAAATTTTTGAAAGGACAATGAACCAGGAAGATACTGTGGAAGAACAGTTGATTTGATCGGACAGGAGGTCATTTAAACATATCTGGATGGCACCCTTAGTTTAGAAATGGAAACTGATTAATTCAAGGTTTTTTTCACAGAATTTTGAAAGCCTTTGAAAAAGGAGCAGTAGAAAGGAATGAGAAAGGGACAGTGAGATTAGCGAAGTTGGAAAGGCGAGATGATGGAGGAAAGGGAAAGAACATTGAAAGGATAATCTGAAGACATAAATCCTGAACAAAGCTTAATCTTTTTTGTTCACAGTGAAGGAATTACGGTCTCTTTCTCTAATATGTGTATTTTGTTACATATTATAAAAAATAATATATATAATACAAATTTTAAATATGCATATCAAACTTCATAAGAAGAGATTGCAAATAACCAATATGGCAAACAATTTGAAGGCTAAGGGAGAAAGGAAACAGCTGAGGAGAGACCGAGAAGAACAGGGGAAGGGAAAGTGTATGTGGGCAGGGAAAAGCTAAATTACCTTTACCGTAGATGCAGTTGAAAGAAACAACTGAAATATCCAAAACAGAGATGCCTCTATTTCAAGAAAGCAATTAAGAGAGACTTTTGAGAAGATTTCTGATGCAAAACAGAGTTTAGTTTTGGCCTTATTCTGTAAAATAAAATTTTTCCTTAAAATACAAACTACACCCTAGCAAATTTATTTTTTAATTCTCTTATTTGTCTCTGAATTGTCATAAGTAATCAAATGCTAGAACAAGTGTATTCGCATTCATAGGAATTTTTAAAATCTCAGGTACTCAAAATTATAAACCAACCAACCTCCATACAGGAGGTTTTCTTGCTTACTATTATTTTGTTTAAAGCAGTGTTGTATGGCTCTAAGAGTCATAACTTACTGGTCTAAGACTTGATCATGACGTAGCCCTCAGGTTTAAAGGTATTTTGTTCTTTTCTCTTTGGGAATTCATAAGCCTGAAAGTCATGTGATAAGTTAGGTGGTTAGTTGTTTGCTTCTTTCTTTTAATACAAGAAATACAGCCTTTTTTAAGATGACAGTTGACTGTGTAAATTGGATCCTGAGTTGTTACAAAACTAGGTTGTTTGTCACTAGACCAGGTAACTGACTCTGAAAACAGCAACAAAAAAAAGCCCCAAGAGTATCACGACAAGCCACATTAAGGTGGTTACTACTATTGTTGAAAATCCCGTTGCAGGTTACATCTCTGTAAAAACACCGAAGAGAATTCACACTGCATCTGTAATTAACTCTGACATAATAGTTGTCATCTGACAGTCACCTATGTAGCCCTGTGCTCGAGATTTAGCTCTGGTGTCAGGTGCAGTCGCACATCCTTATTCTGAGTTATGTGGCATTGGAAAGGATTCCAGAACTGTTCAGGTGCAGTAGGAATAATTGGGATCGCTCGTGCTCCAGTTGCTGCTCTCAGATTCTCGTGTCCTGTGAGAAGTGGTTGGGTTTCAACAGGGTTGGGTTTTGATTGGTGGTTGGTTGGGTTCCCCCCTAGTATAAGGCTAGGTTTACATGATAAATGTGCAACTTTAAGAGATACGTAATTGCATTCATTTGCAGCTTGTTTCAAAGCCAGTTAAAGTTAAGAGCTGTTTCAAGTGAGTAACTGCAGCCATTCGTGCACAGTAATACCTAGTTAAACAAAATACTTGATACTTTATTTTTAATTTTTTTTAAAGCAGTTCTTCATTCTGTATTCTTTAGACTGTAATTTAAAACAATACCTAAAACATAAGCCAGATCATTTAAATTACTGTATAAGCCACTATATTTTCTTGTTTGCAACAATATAGACAAGGTAATTGTTTTCTTTTTAACTTTTGCAACAGAAAATAAAATTACCGAAGAAAACAGCCAGACGATACCCAGTATATGAGCTCTACCTCTATGGGGAAGGGAACTACGCTGAAGAAAACAAAAATCTCTTCTTGACAGGAATTCCAGTTCTCTTTCTTCCGGGGAATGCTGGCAGTTACAAGCAAGGTAAGCGTTTGGTTAAGTTATAGGTATGTTACAAAGAGCTCCCATATTTATGCATTACTTAATGACAATAAGTTTTCTGTTTGAAATAATATCAACAAAAGTCATAATGGCTGATCATATTATGGTATAGATATCGTTGTTAGTCAGTGGTTAATTTCAAGCAGTCAAGAGACTTCAATTTTGTTTGAAATCAGTTGAACAGTTGAGCTATAATATTTTTCTGGAGTAATACTTAGACTTTTGAAAGCCAGAAACAGCATTGTTTACGCTGTACTAAGGCAGCACTGCAGCCTTGCTGTGTTTTTGATTGTAAACATCTAGTTGGTTTTGATTTGAACAAGGTTTAGTGCAGTTACGCCAAATAAGACAAGACCTGAATTTGATTAGAAGAAACTGAACGAGCTACTGTATGTGATCTGAAGTAATTATGTGCTATAGAAATAAGCATCATCTTGTGGCTTGCCCTGTAGCTTCATTATTTCCTACCTCTTTATGTGGTGTTTTTTCCTTAGCATCATCTTCTCACTTTACACGTAGCCTGCTTTTGTTTTCCATGTTGTTCCCTCTTACACTTCTAGGCTCAAAATGAAAAGAAGTAATAGTTTTAAAGCATTTTTATTTTTCGTTGTAAATACCGAAGTTAGTAGTTTGATGAACACGAAGTATTGTGTTTGTTTATTCCAGTATCCGGTATTTCTTGCAGGCTGGGTTTGAAGACCGTTATTTTTGTTCTCCAAAGTGTGCTTTGAAACAGTTAGTAATACTCTTATGGTGTTGGCTGAATTGATGTGTATGTATGGGGAAAACCACCACAGTCTGAACCCTGATGTCTTACTGTGATAACTTTTCCTTATATTTGCACTAAACTCCATGTTTAAATTATCTGATGTCAGAGAACCCTTACGAAGTCTTTTGTTTGAGAACATACCCTCTGACCTTACATCAAAGTAAAATATTTTACCGAATTGTGCTTTCAGAAAACCCGTACAGGCTTGCAGGCCCAATAGTATCCAAAGAAAGTTATGAACATAATGATTATGAGAGATACCGTATGGACTTTTGTAATTGTGCGTAAAGTATTGCAAATCTGAATTAATGCTGTCTCTAAAAACAGTACATCACTATGCAGGAAATAAAATAGTACTTTCAGAGTATGTTAGGAATCAAAAGGAAGTATATGAAGAAAAACTCCAGCTAGTTGAGCAGAAGTACTAAGTGCTGTGGATATAATGTGCCCCTTAAGATCAGTAAATATTTATTCTTTGTTTTGAGAAATAGATTTAGGGAGACTGTTAGTAAGTCATATGTTCATTTTTCAAAATCTTTGTTAAAATAAATTGTTCTGCCTTAATCACTGGCTCAGAATAATTTTTGGTTTTATTATGAAATTTATGAAAATTTGTATTTCATTCAGAATTTATTGTGGGATAAAACATTTAATTCTGATACCTAGGTGAGCAGAGAAGCTGGTAGTGTTGTTATTTTCATACTTGTTTGAAATATATTCATATTTGCTGAGCAATGAAGATGGAAGTGTTGCTGCTGCCTTTGATGGGTTTGTTATTTTGATGTGTTACAGGCTCCAGGGAGACCTTATTGCAGCCTTTCAGTACCTAAAGGGGGCTTATAAGAAAGATGGGGGCAAACGTTTTCGCAGGGCCTGTTGTGATAGGACAAGGGGTAATGGTTTTATGCTAAAAGAGGGTAGATTTAGACTAGATATAAGGAAGAAATTTGTTACAATGTGGGTGGTGAAACACTGGAACAGGTTGCTCGGAGAGGTGGTAGATGCTGCATCCCTGGAAACATTCAAGGTCAGGTTGGACGGGGCTCTGAGCAACCTGATCTAGTTGAAGATGTCCCTGCTTGTTGAAGGGGGGTTGGACTAGATGACCTTTAGAGAAAGGTCATCTAGTCCAACCTTTAAAAGTCCCTTCCAGCCCAAACTATTTTGTTCTGAAACATGTTAATTCATGATCTTTCATGGGTACTAAAATGAACCTTTGAAAATGTACAAAATTTGGACTTTGACTAAAAGATGGTGTTCTAGTTTAATTGTTGTGAATGAGCCTGAGATTGGGAGAATTGAGATCCTGAGTTTTATTTAGGAATCTGTCACATGCTTGCCATGTGATCTTTGGCAATATTCTGATCTTTTGATTTAAATTGATCTTTTAAATACTTTTCAGGTCTTTTCAAATAATTTCAAAGGTTTTCTTATTGCATATTACTTTTCGATAGAATTGGTGGAATGATAACTACAAATTAGATTTATAAATTTCATCATGCTGGGTGTTTGAACATATAAAGTCTTTTATAAATATTACTTTACAATTTCATTAACTTTGCTGAAATTTGTTTGATATGTAAATTTCTACAGCAACCTTTGCTGAGAGGAGGATTCTGTAGGCTGCAGATCTCTGAAACTGTTGCACTGTAGAAGAATCTTGCGTCTGTGTGCTGGATTTGGGCAGACCTTTCTGTCAATCGTTAGTTTATTTGCAAAAGTATATACTTGCTTTTGGGACTCTCTCTTTTATTTTCTTCTTTCCCTATTGTGCTTTTTTTATTTGCAGCCGTTACTGTTCCCATCCTGCCATATCTCCATGGAAACTCAGGGACAATTCTGCACTCAGAAGGCTGTATTAAATAGCAGCTGGGGTTAGGTGGAGAAGATGGGTCAGAAGCAAGACCCTGTAAACAGAACGTTTTCTCCCTTAAGATTTTAGGTGGAAAAGTGTCCTTTAGGGTTTGTTTTTTCCAATCCCCTGTACATATCTTGGTGGTATTTGGGAATGTTGTCCTAGAGTTGTTGGTCTTCAAAGGAATTTTATAGCAGTAGCGATGCCTCTAGAGTTGAAGTCAGGACTGCTTGTTTTGCCTTCTTGTCCTGATGTGGTGGTAAGAAGGTGCAAATGCGATGAGAAAAGCAACCCTCAGATGGAGGAGCATAATCCTTGATCTTGTATAAATTTGTTTTTGACATAAAATATCTCTGTAGTCAGCAGTAAGATAGGTTGCATGGTTAACTGCCATAAGCATAGTATACAGCTCTTGGTAACTCATTCCAAACTTTCTTTTTGTCTCATCGGGTTTGTTCTTTTCCAGATTCTTCTGTAAGCTCTTGTTATGATATGCTTACTAATATCTTTTTACCAGAGGGATCCTTATAAAAATAGGAAGTAACTATTTCTTTTCCCATTTTACAATTTGGTTCTGACAGTGACTGGCTGAGACTTCTGCTCTGATTATTTATGTCTTCAAATCTGTTTTTGTAAAACCGGCATGATTACGTATTAGAAAAGAGATTATTTGCTTTTGGATGTCTTTTTCATCCTTTTTTTACATTTATAAATTACTTGAGATGAACAATGGATTTAAGATAACATGTTTTTCTTAATAGATTATATATTTATGTGTTTGTCTACTAATGACAATGCTAAGCAGTGACTATTAGGCTGTTCTAATTAATGTGGGTTTTTTTCCTAGTACGTTCTCTTGGCTCCATTGCACTTAGAAAAGCAGAGGATGTCGACTTCAAGTATCACTTTAATTTCTTCAGTGTCAACTTTAATGAGGAGTTGGTTGCATTGTACGGTGGTAGTCTGCAACGACAGACCAAGTTTGTGCATGAATGCATAAAAGTAATTCTTAAGTTGTACAGGGTAAGTAGTGACGTATGCTGAATAATGTACTTGCATTTTGGAATGGGATTCTGGGCTGCCTTTTCTGCTGGAAAACTGAAGAATGATGAGTAAAGCAAGGAGACTTTATGTGTGTATGTAATTGAATATGATGATAGTGCAATACAGAAGTGCTGCTCTTTAATAGATTTTAAATGCTGTGACAATCCCAGAGCCTTAGCGTTAGGTCCTATAATTGTGTTTCTAAATAAATATTTCCATGCACAGCATATGCTATTTTTTTTGTAGTAGAGATGTAAACTTTCCCTAGTTTATTAAAATACTAGTATAGCATCACTTTACATTCAGTTCTCTCTAGGAAAGTTCTTTGATAGCCTAAGATTCTCAGAAATTAAAATAAGCTGAAGTTTCTCGTGCTTACACAGGCTATATAATATTTCCTTTTGAGCTGCAAACTTCACATTAAACACATTTTTTGAGATAGCAACTAAATTTATATTCATTTTGTAAACTTGTCAAGATGATACTAGTAGATATTATCCTTGATAGAACACAAGTTAATTTTTTTGGGAAAAAAAAAAAGTACAACTGATAACTATAGTTCAAGGTCAAATCTATTTTTGATGTGTCTAATTACTCTTTGCTGTTTGCTTAAGGATCGAGAATTTGCACCAACCAGTGTTGCAATAGTAGGTCATTCCATGGGTGGTCTTGTTGCAAGAGCATTGCTTACCCTGAAGAATTTTAAGCCTGAACTTATAAACCTCCTCATTACGCAAGCCACACCTCATGTTGCACCTGTAATGCCTTTAGACAAATATCTTACCGGTAAGTTTTGTAGATTATCTTATTACGTTGTAGTTCTTAATTGATCCTCTCAAGCATTGATAGGTGAGGTTCTTGCAAATCAACAGCAAAACGTGCTGGTTTGTTTAGTGTAATTAATCTATTCCTTTGTTATTCAGGTGGTTGTGTTGAGAGCACTAGGATATTGAGAGAAAGTAAGGTGTAATAAAATGAATTACGTGGACTTGAGCTGCCGTGCAGGGCCTGGAGCTCTCAATAATTTGTAATTTTAGTAAGTTGCAGAGCATATTACTTCATTTGTAAGCTCTCCAGCAGATGACAATTTTTCTTTCTTTTTTGTAAAACTTGACTTCTGTAGTGGCTTTCTTTGTCAAATGCATTGCCTGAGTAGAGTTGTTAAATTTAATGTTTGTCATGCCCAAAGGTTGAGGGGGGTGAGAATATTAAATGTAGGTATAATTATATATTTTATGTAATGTATTTACACAAAAGATCATATTTTCTGCTCACCTAAATAACTGTGTCATAAAAAATGAAGTATAATCATTATGCATGTACTATACACTTCATGAAAAGCTAGATTTGACTAAACTATACTGATGAAATATGTGCTCAGTGATAATTGTGCTGCTACAGGTAGATATTGGGGGAATTGGTGAAGGAAAGGGAATAGACATTTATTTTCATTATTCTCTGTGGCACCCAAGAGGAATGGATTATCTTTAGCTGCTGAATTTGCTTTATTGTGCTTGTATTAATTCTCTCTCCTACAATTGATTGCAATGCACTACTACTTCCTTGCTGACTGTTTCTGGACTCTGGCTGTCCTTAAAATAAATCTGTGGTTTGCTACTCAAACAATGTATGTGCTCAGCTGATATAGAAGGTGTAAGTGTATCTGTCTTTCCCAACTGCTGCCTTCTTGGGGATAAAACAATAATTTTCCTTCCTTATATGAATCAAAAGTGATAATTGGAGCTTGAATGCATCTAGGGGGGCTTACAGGAACTTTTAGTTAAATGTTTCTATAGCTTTTTTGTGTATCAAATAGACTTACTGGGATATTGTAATTGATTTTAATGTATCTTATAGATTTTTATACAACTGTAAACAATCATTGGATCCTAAAGGCCCAAGATTTAAGAAATTTAACTACCCTTTCTGTGGCGGGAGGATTCAGAGATTACCAAGTTCGTTCAGGACTGGCTTTTCTACCAAGATTGAGTCAACATGACAGTGCCTTATCTGTTGTGGTAAAAGAGCAAACTATTTTTTTGGTTTTGCATGGAGCTATGTTAGATAGCTGTTTATGTAATGCATGTATCGGTGTCTCATTATGGTCTGTATGTGCAGCGTAGTATAACTAAATATGAAAATACTACATGTGAAAACACAAAGTAGATAGTGTATGGTTATAAACCCATAAATAGTAGGTTGTAGTCTAAATTAGTGTCCTCTAGAAGAGGATGTTTTGGAGTGGATTTGAATCTTCCTCCACTTGGTACTGTTTCTTCTCAACACCTTCTTGGACCTTTTTACTTTCAGAACTCGGGTTTTATTTTCCTGCATTTTTACGAGAGATGTGTATATGGAGCCTGACAGATGTGCAGTATAGGAATAGACTGCTGGTTTGATTATAAAAAGACAGCTTTGGCTTCGAGCCTTCTTTTTATATTTATTGTTTTTCAAAGAACTTGGGAATAGAAAGGATCTACTGGATCAAGTCCAATCTTCTGCTCTTGCAGGCATCTGTCTCCTTCCAAAACTAATCAAACAACATCATAGAAGCAGTTAGGTTTGTCATTCCATCCCCCTGCCATCAACCTGTTCCTAACATGGAAGTAGCTGGAAAACACTCCTCAGTAGGAAGAAAATTTGTAATTTCCAACTTCTGTTTACTGCACAAGCCAGCTTTTAAATGCACTTTGACATCAACTTGAAATGTTATCTGGAGTAGTTGTTATTCCCTTGGTGTTTGCCTCCATTGTACAGAAAGCTGTCTATAGTCTCAGCTCTGATTCTGCTAGGCTAAGAAGATTAACTGCATTCCCTTTGTCCTAGTAACCGTTCTCTGCATCTGCTCTACTTTCATTTCTCTTGAGTGTTGGTGACCAGAATTTTGCATGAGATCTCATGTGTAGTGGTACCAGTTCTTTCTCAGGTTTTTTTTTTATTTTTTTCTTATTTTTTTGGTTTGTGGGTTTTGTTTTGTTTTGGGGGCTGTGTTGTTATTGTTGTTCGGTTTGTTTTTTTTCTTTCTGGCTGTAATGTATCAATAGTTGATACTTACTTGAATCAAGGTGTACAACTGGGTGATGAGCTCCATTTATGGGAGGCATTCTTTATATTATTAGCCCCTAAAATGCAATACATTTCTGTAAATGAATAGTTTCAGACTGTCCATTTCTTCCTGCACGGTCTTCTGGTGCTCCTTTCTGTTGAGGATGCCCTTGCTTTTTCAGCAGCAGCATTCATTGGCATGCTTCTATTCTTGTGTGCCAGGATCACTTATTAAAATAGTATGATTAGTCATAGAAGCAGTCTTTGAAGAAATTTTGGTAAGTTTCCTCCATACCATTATTTACCCTTTCACCATTAGACTCCGCTATCTAACATAGATAACTTAGTCATTTTGTTTCATACGTGCTTCAGCACTTGTAAGACTTTTTTGACTGAAGAAGTCATTCTCTTGTACCTTAATCCCTGCAACACTATTCTTTTTAGTAATTGTGCAAATATGTTTAAATAAGGAGGGCAAAGGCTTGCTTAGAATTTTAAAATGTTGAATATTAACAAAATCTTAACTTTTTTCCTTCCCCAAACAGAGCTCAGCTGTGCCTAGAGCATGGGCCTCAACAGACCATCTCTCCATAGTGTGGTAAGCTAATGAACAAAGGTTAATTAACTGACCATACATCCCTCTGTTCTCTACTATTACCACATTATACATTAATTTAACTTCAGCATAATATTATTATGATGTCTCATCTGACTGCTTTTATTCCTCTAGATATTTCCTTTCTAGATTTAATTTTACTTATTCTTCTAGGTGCAAAGAATTGATCCTGGCTACCATTAGAGCTTTTTTTGATCTCATAGATGAAAATACAAGGCAGGTTTGTATACGTGGTCTCTTGTATATTTCCCCATCAAACCTTCTTCTTCCATCCCAGAATGTTTAATTGGGACAAATATCATCCTATTACACAGAAAACTCCTTTTTGATTATTCTAAGTCATGCTGAGAAAATTGCTGTTTTGTACTTGTCACTGAAAAATTCTGTGGTTTTGTGTTGTTTGACCAAAGTGTCAGAAATAATTAGGTGTTAACTCAGTTTTAATTACTGACTGCTTCATGCTTTATAGCTGGGGTGTGGACTGAACTTTTCTTCCATAATGCAGCAGGTTTAGTTGACTTGCACCAGCAAGTTTTGCTGGCTGTGTAGCTTTGAATGGGACCTCTCAACATGTGTTCGAATCACCTTCTTTGACTAGTATATAAAAGGGGGAAAACAGTAATAGTTTAACTCAGACATAATACTTCTCGAACTTCCCCATGTATTGCTGTCACAGCGGCCAGTGCCAGCATGTATTTGTTGTGTTCTTTTGCAAATTACACTTACAAAAATAGAATGCAAGTAAACTACTAGCATATTTGTTTAACTCCAGGTACAATTATTTATTGCTTTTCTAAATAAATATCCTGTATCTTACTTTTTGAAAACTGTTGGAGAAATCTCCTGTTGTACTCTGTTCTCTTTCTGAAATGTTATGCAGCAATAAGCATGAATTGGAATTAAGGTCCAAGAGGTTGAAAGTACGTAAGAGCAGAGCCTTAGACATAAAGGAGGAGGGCTTCCAGGTGTTCTTTTTGAGGCTGTTTGGGGCAGACTCCTCTAGTTTCTTAGGTGTACTTGCTTTAACATGTGATTTAGAGAGACAAAAAGGGGGTACAGTTGTTCTGGACTTGACTAGCAGTATGCTGGAGGGTAGAACTTTTCAGAAATCAGTTGTAATGGCCACAATTTTTAAAAACTGAATAGACAAAAATTAGTCCTGTAAATTTGATTTTGAATAAAACCTCAACCAAACCAACCAAAAGGAAAAAACAAACAAAAAAACCCCCGACCTCAAATGAAAGCAAATCACAATATAGCTCTACAACTGTTTGGATGCTTGAAATATTACTAGATGTAGTAAGCTGGATTTGTGAACTCAGACTCGTAAATATAAATGAGAATTTTTCCTAAACTCTGGTATAAATGTGTTATTTCAGGAAGAATGCATGTGGTTCTAGAAAGAAAATTTAATAGAATGGTTTCCTTTTGTTCAGAGTAGGCAAGTATATAAAACTCGTAAAATTTTCAGCTATGCTTCTTAACATGTGTAGACTTCTTGTATTGCAGTGATTGACTATTGATGGCATATTATTTGTTTAGATTATTGAATTTAGAATAGGAAGTGTACCATGTCTTCTAATAATCTCTCCTGCCTCTCATCCCAAAAACTGTATTGCTAGCTATGGTCACATGATGACTTAAATCACACAAATTGGTAAAATAAAATTTGACGATGTGTTCTTTTTTCTTTTTTTTAGATAACTGAGAATCCAAAGAAAAGAATGGCTGTACTGAATCACCACTTCGTGAGACACCCTGCAAAGATATTTGAGGAAAATCCTGAAGCTTTTACGGAACTTGCAGGTGTGCAGCAGTTTTCTGTTGAACAGGATTCAGTGATACTCCTTAGTGAGAAGATTAACTATTAACAAACGAACTTCTGGAATACATTTTGTCCTTCTTCAGACATTGCTAAAATAATATATGGGTTATAGACCTAAGCTATCAGTTTTTGTGTGGTTTCAGCACTAAATAGGTTAAAAGGGGTAGGAGCAAAACTGTCACTTTTATATGGCTTAGATTCTAGGGGGCGAGCAGCAGTCATATTTACATCAGGGTGTCCAGTAGACAATCTCAGAAATTGGGAATAGCTGGATGTCAAAAGTACAGTCTAATCTACACTTACATACCATGCTCGCAAGAGGGATAGTACGGGTGTTGTAGAGCCATTGTGTTAGTTTTGTGCTACTCATGGAAATCCTGAATATTCAGATCTGCTGCATCAGTGACTTCCTTTTCTTCATGACACGGCAGGGTAAAATGGACTGCACGCTAATGGTTTCCTTGTAACTGCTAAGAATGCATAGTTAAAGGTGAGAAATTTTGACTGCATGGAGTCTTGGAAACTAAACAGAACTTTTGCAGGGCACAGCCGTGTTCCTGCTTTTGCTGAAGTGCGTTGAACCATTTTATGAAAACCATTTTATTTCAGGAATTTTCATAATGTAAGCTATTGCAGAAGTTCTAAGGTAGCTTTAACTTTGGTGTCCAGTTTTGGCCGCCTGGTATAAGGTGGCCTTTAGGCGTTGACATATGCTGCAGTGAAAATGGAGCAGAGGACCACCAAAATGGTTAGCTCCTGGGGCATAGGACATGGGGGAGAGAGGCTGAGTGAACTGGGCTTTTTCACCCTAAAGAGAATGCTAAGTGCTGTCTTCAACTGCCTAATGAAAGATTGGAGAGAAGGTGAAGCTAGGTTTTTCTCAGAGGTGCGCAGTGATAACACAATAGGCAGTAGAGTCCAGTTGCAGCAAAAGAAATTTAAATTAGATATTAGGAAAAAGTACTTCACCAGGAGGGTGGTCAAACACTGGAACAGGTGCCCAAAGAGGTTGTGGAGCTGACTTTTTGTTTGTTTGTTTGCCTTTTTTTGGGACAGTTTTTAGCAATAAGGAGGAATATGTTTACATTGGATTTCATGTTTGCATCTTCTTATTTGTGGTGACCTCTTGACAGCTAAATTTGTGATGAACTTGTTACTGTAGTTACATAGAAGAACGATATTAACCTTCTTGCATGACAATTTGCATTGTTTGTATCTCTATTCTCTTTATTCCGTCTTACTCTTTTTTTCCAGACAAATCTTTAAACTGCGACTTTTTTCTTGTATGTGTTATTCACTTCATTGTCGACTGGCTGCTACACAAGTGTCTGTATTGGTTTTCTTAAAAGGCTGACAGGAGCAAAGTTTGGGGCTGTTTTTAATGTTGCCGCAGCTTTAATCAGTCACATACCCTGTAATTACATTACTGTCATTCAGTTTCTTAGTTGTTTTATTGCCTTGAGAGCTTTGTTTCAAGATCCTGAAGGTATTTGTTTTACAATTACAATGTAGTAATTGGATCCTAGGGTTTTGCTGTTTCCTGTGTAACTGATGATAACTGTTGCATGTAATCTAAGCAGTAGCAATCCTGAGTGTTGATTAAGGCTTATAAAGTCTATGGCCATTTACAGATAAGAGATAAGACCTTGGCTATAAGTAAAAGATAAGAGAAAAGGAGAAAAGGACAATAGCTCCTGCGGTATGGCATATAAAAACTTATTTATTTTTAGGAGCTTTCATGTGGATTACAGTCAA